>VZTI01003573.1:33905-155915 GCA_013397865.1 Struthidea cinerea
TTTTTTTGGTGGTTCGTGTTCCCATGCATTATTTTGTTTCATGACGCTCCTTATTTCAGGTTGGGGTAACCTTCATCTCCTCGGGACATGCAAAGTGTTTGGTAAAAGATCCCCGGCAACTTCTTCCAATTAAGTGGGGAAGGACTGGTTTGACAGCAGGGTTGGTTCAGGAGGTTCAGGAATGTATCTGAGCAGTTTTATCCTTTAATTTGGGTTGCATACTTCCTAGTTTCAGCCAAGAGACTTGCATCTTTCATGATATTTTTGGTTTTTTCTTCCCCCACCTGCTGAGAGCAGATGATGCAGAGGAAACACTGAATGAGAAGGTGACGCAGCAAGGCCAGTGAGATCAACTCTGCTGAAGGACCCTTGTGAGGTCTAGAAGGAAGAAGCTTGGCGGTGCAAGCTGTTATTTCACCTTTCTTTCTCTGATGTTATCAGTCATCCCCTGGCCTCTCCTGCCTGCACAAGAAAAAGGAGTCCCTCACCTTCCTCTTACTGCCCAGTGGGTGAAAAAGGCTCAGTCACAGAATGAAAGAAGAAGCAGGAAGAGGAAAATAAACAGCTGAGTCATTGCTGCAAAAAAAAAACCAACCCAACCAAAAACCTACAGGAAAGGGGAGGACTAGAAGGGGCTGGCCATGAAGCTTTGAGAGAAACCACAAATGCAGCGGTGGACCTTTACAGAGGCATCTTTCCATCTGCCAAGGGAAAGCTACAAGGGCTCCCACAGAGGACGTGGAGGGTACCAGGCAGCACTTGCCCAGGGACAGTGGCAGCATTCAGTGGGTTCCAGCTGCTGAGAAATATGTGGAAATTACATGCTGTAAGTCAGCTAAATAAACCAGGCGGAAAAATGGCTGAGTAAGAAAAACTGGGCCATTAAGTTCAAATGCGTTATTAATTGGAAAACTGCTTAACACAGCTGGAGATCCTCTGGGTATGGGTAAACAAAAATATGATGGTGAGAGAACCAATTAAAACACTAATTAGTCCTTTTAGGCAGTTCTCCAGATCCATTAATGATAACTCTTAATTGTGAGCTATGGAAGAGAAAACTTATCTATATTGCTGCTGCTGCCTGGAATATTAGTGCTCTGTGTGTGTGTGTGTGTCTCTTGCCTTTTTGTGTCTATACAAAAATCATTAACTTGAGAAACTGCACACTTACCAGTGGCAAGTGCAGGTTAATGAAAAATTAGAGACTTGGTCTCCCCACCCGCCCACGGGTAGTTCAACAAAGAATTATATACCGGGATATAATTTATGCAGGCCCACTTTTTGAAAGGAAGGACTACCAATTCTTTCCTCTCATTCCCACACCAGCAGAAACAAAGCAGCAGCACTGGAGCTGAAACGGTTTGCAAGAGTTTGCATTAAGTGTTAATAACGAGTAATTATCATACCAATAACTCTAATGAAAAACACAAGGTCGTGTTTCCAGAAGATTGTGTTTTGCAGAGATGGAAAGAGGTCTCGTGCAGTCCATTGCCCTGGCTTACAGAATACAGTTTCTAGACTGAGGAATTCAGCAGTTATTCAGAAGTGAATGTTCACTTGATCTTGGCCTCTGCAGCTCTGCCTTCACCATTAAAAGCTACCTTGGAATGAGTAGGGTGAGGAAAAATGCTGATGCGCTTGCAAATAAGAACAGCAGCCCCTCGATTTCTGTGTGGAGCTGTTTTCCTGTTCAGGCACCTCTAGAAGAAGAAAGCATTCCCACGTTTGTATCTTATTTGAATGAGTGTGTGCAAAGGGTCACTTCTGCTCAGAGGCAAAAGAACATCTATGTTCTTTTGAGCAAAATTATCGGGACAACAGGAGCCCTCTTGTACATTGGTGAAACTTTTCTCAGACCATCCTGTTGGCCTTCTGTGTTGTCCCAAATCTCTCTTAAGTTTTCTTTGAGATACTAGGTTTTACACTCCTGAGACAATTTAGGTTGGCATGCAAGTTGCTGAGAAGATTTTCATTAGCTCTGATTTTCATTTACTTCATTGGTGGGTGAGCTAAACTGCACATGGACCTTTGCGTTCAGCCCTTTAGTGTGCAAGCTCCAGGGCAGGCGAGCAGCCCCTTGCTCTAAGTGAAACAGTTATATTGTCTGGAGTCCTGCTGCAAGGAACTGAAAGGAATGCTCTGTTTATCCAATGATTGAGGCTTATTTCCCTCTTTCCATGACTGGGTGGTTGGTCCTCTACATCCTTCTGATGCTTGGCCCCAGCTAAAACTGCATCACAAGTGCTTCAGTAGCTAAATTGTCCACTCAAAACATGAAGTCTAGAGATGCACAGTTTTCTCATGCTGCCTGATATCTTGAATTTTGTACAAAGTTCTGTGGAGTCCACCAGCATAAGGATTTTACCCTGGATCTCACAGCTTTTTTGAGAGATTTTTGAAGACGTCTTCTCGTTAACGCCCTTGAAAAATGCTGAAGATAAAAGGTTTTGTAAGTTTTGAAGCAGAGCTATAAAGATGTATTATGCGCTTTTTTTTTTTAGCTAATAATTGGGCAAAAGTATTGAATCCTTAGATTTTCCTCATATCTGAAATTTTATGTTGAAACCAGGTGGGATAAATTGTCTCTCAAGAAGCATCTGTCTGTCACTGGTGACTACGACTGAGTGCTTGATTTAGAGCAGATGCCCAACTTTTAAATAGATGGTTCAAAATAGGTGAGGCAAATCCCACCCACGGGGAAGGTTTGTGATCAGTTGAAGCTTGTGCAAGGTTATGGGAATGGGTGTTACATTTTCCATTGTTGAGATTTAAAAAAATACTGGGAAAATCAAATGCCCCATAACTGTAGAAATGATAATAGCCTAGAACAACCCTGCAAACCACTGGCTTCTTGAACAAAACATCATCTTACAGCTCTCGTGTGGTGGAGATTCCTCTGTTTGCTTTCCTTTCAAGATGCAGCTGCAATAACAAGGCGTATGTGATTTTAATGTGCAACCATAATCTGTCAGCCCTGAGAACCAGGGAGCAGGCCCATATAAGATAACTAGCTCACCCTAACAATGATAAACATGTCAAGATACAGAAATCACTTCTTCCCTTGCAAATGAGAGAAAGATGTCATGTAATTGGAGATGTCATGCTATGCTGGGATGAACAGCATTCCCACAATTAATCATACCAAATACATTATGTAGTAGTTGCTGCCTGAAGACAAAGGAGGAATAAATACTCGTGTAAACAGGCCAAATATGAACTCTCCACAGATGTTCGATTGCTGCTCCATATTTAGCATGAAGCACAGCCGTACGAGGAAGATTTGCTCTATATCCAAGCAGAAGGAGAGCTTGGAAAAGGGCGTACGATGCTGCTGGAAACGTGGCTGGTGTCTTTTCTAGGGCCCTTAGGGGACTGGTCGTTAGGAGCTCCCCCATGGACACCAGAGGAAAATTTGCCATTTTCTTGAATTAGGCCTGCATCGAGGCCCTGGTTGAACAAGAAATGTTTGGCTGACAGTGCAGCAGCTTAGAAACTGAAGCGAGTTCAAAAGTTCCTAACAACACTTCCAAACAAGAACTTTGTGAATACAATGCAAAAGCCACCATGCATATTTGCTGGAATAAAAAACCAAATTAGCTTCAAACTGGGTTTGTGATTCCTCCCTGACTTGTATGTTTACTTTTCATTAATATTGATTCCTTCTGACCTTCCAGTGCCTCTTCTTCATTGTACTTGCTCCCCAGTGAATAGCTTACTGGCAACAATATTAACAGCGAAAGAAAACGTTAGCAATATAAACTACTTGCATGGAGGATTTTCACCTTGTGAATAAAGATTTTTATTTAATCAGAAAACCTCATTTGGAGACTTCGGATGATATACTGTGTGTGACCCTGTATGTGGTGAAGCTGACTGGCATTGCATGAATTCTGATATCATAACAAATGCTTGACAAGCAGTGCAGAGACATACGATATATCCTGAAAACAGCTCAGACATGAGATCGATACATAAGATTAGGAAGCCATAACCTCTAGGTGACCCATATGGAAACAAGAGCAAGGCTACATTCAGTGAGTAAAATGCTGGCTTAGATCTAGCTGAAACAAAGAGGTTTTGCACTGAATTAATGTTTGCCCTGGCTGTTTCTTAATGCTTCTCTTTGATTTCCTGGTCAGCAGCAATGTTTCCCTTCTCATGACCAGCAGTGATTTGGGAGTGTTGTTGAGGAGGGCTTCTGAAGACACTCCTCCTTTGGCATCTGCCACAGATTCTGTGGCTGTGTTGGTCCCTTCCGGTCTTTGGCCTGGGTTTCCTTCAGCTATGTCTCTCTGTCCTCATGAGAGACATCTAGGAATGGCAAAGGCTGCTCCCTCTGTTTTTGAAGTGCGTATTCCATGATGGGCTGCTCCCCTAGGTGCCACGAGATCCTAGAGATCAGCATCCTGCACACAGAGTTCCTAGAGATCAGTATCCTACACATACCCAGAGTTACACAACACAGACCTTGGCGTTCCTTTGCTGATTGATTTCTGCTCCTCGTGCTGGCTTGCTCAGTAAGTGAAACTCTCCTAGAAGGAAAATCTGCTTTTTGTTCCATGTTTTCCATGGGGAGCTCTTGCAGAATTAGGAGTATGGAACAGCTTACTCTGAAATAGCTGTGCCGGGAGTCCTTTGGCCTTTCTTCCAGGGTGAAATTTGGTTTTTGTTTTCTTTGTTTTTGTTTTAATACTACGGAAAAAGTCCTCTTTCCATAAGAAGCAGCTAAACACAGAAATCTTTTACAGTCCTCCCATCCAACTGTAATAAAATTTGCATGAGAGAAGAAATTGTGCTTGTTTATTTGGTGCCCTTTATACCCCCTATGGCCTAGAGCTAGCACATCTGACAGCAATGATGAGCTGTGGATATGGGAATAACAGTGCTGTGAAATCTTCCCCAAAACAACAGCATTTGTGGTCTGATTCATAACTGCAAATGCTCTGGTGTGGTATCCATGGCATAGAAGCTGACTCCAGGCTTTAAAAACTGGTTTAAGTTTAGAGTCGTGTTGAACGTGGGAATCCATATTAGGTGTGATTCTTTGAGCAGGATCAGGCCAGCAGACAAAGTGTGATGGATGCCCCACTTCCTTGGAAGAATCCTTACCCCTGGCTGCCACAGCAGCTACTGTGAGCTCTGGGCATTTAAAAATCGTATCACTAAAGATGTGGATGGAGGGCTGAGATTTTCCAGAGCCTTTAAGAAGTGCTATATGAGGCACTTAGATTCCTGTGTTATTAAGATGCTTTTGAAGCTTTTACCCAGGAGAGACTAATTTTAGGCACCCACTTTTGAGAATCTTAGCCAGAAGGGAAACAAACCACTGATAAAAGTTAGACAGAGTCTGTGTTTTGGAAACCTACGCAGAGTTATTTACACGTCTGTGTATTATCTTGTATTGGTCACTGGTTTTTTGTATGTGTGTGTGTGGTTTGTTTGTGTTTTCTTGTTTTGTTTTGTTTTTTTTTTTTACAGTGCACCTACCACAAACCTCAACTCAAATACACCCCAAACACCCAGGCAGTCCCCAGCGTGTCGGGACCCCATCCAGGGGGAAAGTTTTGTAGAGGAGGAGCACATACAATTCAAGCAGCAGTCTCTTGATGCGCAGATGCACGATGGGCTGCCAAAGGTTGCCTGGCTCAGTTCTCATCTCATGGCAAGTTCACAGCTGCTCCCTGAGTATTGAAGGTGATGTGGTGAGTGCTCAGTGTCAGAGGCACCGAAGGTAACGAAGAAATCTGCTGTTGCAGAGAAACTTGACTTTGACCCTTCCCCATAACTAAGCTTCTTTTTTTTTTTTTCTTCCTTTACATTCTTTCAAGAATTGTGAGGCCCCAGAGACTTGAGGGAAAATTCATACAGCTCAGGTCATTTTACCAGACTGTGCAGCCATTCAGTCAGTAATAAACACTCTAGCAGGGCAATGATTACTGGAATAGTAGGGGGCATTCTAGCCAGCAAGCCACATGAAAATGATAGACAGTTGCTGAAATCAAGAGAACTACAAAGCAAAAGAACAAAAGCATAAGTAAGTGAATCAGTAGGCTGGGCTCAGAGACGTGACATACCAAGTGCTGTGCCTCCTATAAATTTGGTGAGTTGATGATTTACCATAGCAGGGCTTTTCAGTAAAGAAAATTAAAACTTCAGGAGGGCTCTTCAGTTCCAAGAAATAGAACCAAGAGAAACATACCCTTTATGTCACAACAGCTGACTTGGTATTAAAAGCATTGATACCAGTGAATGAGCCTGGAAGAGGCTTCAGACTCTCTCATTCCTATTAGGGTTTAAGAGCACGGGTGCCAGATCCTGCAATTCTTACTCAAGCAAAGCTCCCATTGATGTGTTCTTAATCTGGAAAAAGTCAACATGGATATTTATGGAGCTGTAGTGCCTAGGGGCTCTAATAAAAACTGTGCTAGACATTGTACCTATATTTAGTAGCAGCCAGTTCATGTCTCATAGAATTTGTGGTCTGCATAGACAAGACTGATAAAGCAGATATGGGGTAGGAATTGCTGTTATTTCTGTTTTACAGATGGGAAGTGAGGGTTGGAGATTGCAGGGGGATTTTCAAAGCCACATAGTGATGCTGGATATTTATTTCCTGTGCATTTTAAAGGGAACTGGACGTACAGATGCCTTGGTGGTGTCGAAAGGCTCAGCCGAACACAGGCATCCCAGTTTTGGTGGGATGATGGGAAGTCTGTGACGGATGTGTAATTAGTTTAGATCTAGACATTCCAGGCCAGTCTGCTACACCAAAAACATCCATTTTTGGAAGGAGTTTGCCTCAAGTTAGGGCTGTAGAATTCTGACCTACGGACAATGGCTGCTGCCTGTGCATGGGTGTAAAATCAAAAAGGTAGAAACCAGAGTGAGAAGGAAAAGGGAACCCTCAGATCCTCAACTACTCTGAATCATCCTTTGTCTTTGGTTCAGGTGGCTGCCCCTTCTTGCCTTTTCAAAAGCCATGTGAACCCAACCAAGGCTTGGATGTGTCACATCTGGATACCTGAGCCCAGGCTGGTGAGTTGTACAGAACACTTTTAAGGGGAATTTGGCAGCTGTGCTTGGAGCATCTCGGTCCATAGAAACCTCACCTGCCACAGGAACTTCCAGGCCAATGACAACCACCATGTTTTGGAAAGAGACCATCAAAGCCGAGAAAAGGGCTTGGAAAATTGGAAAGGGTTCAGAGAAAAGCTCACCAAGGCATCTGAACCCTATGGAATCTGCCTTGCTTTGGGAGTCATCAGAAGCTCCATGTGTTTTACTCAAGGGAAGACTGCAAAGTGATTTGGTAGAAACGTCTGGGAGGGCAGTGACTTTTGAAAAAAAGCAAGATGATTTAGTCTTAATTTATCTGACTCCTCCCTATAAGACTCTGTGACTGAAAAATGCCTTTGGACAAATTTGGTCACAAAATCTTATTTACTTTGTGAAGGATTAATTTCACCACTAGAACAGCAGATTTTTCACCACTGGAAGACTTGACAGCAAATCTGAAGCTTTTCTCCAAGCTGTGGCCTTAGCCAGCCATGATGATCACTGCACTTTTTCAACTCACAAGTTGAGTGAAGGTCTGTTTATATGTGAATATTATATTTTTTAAAAATCTGATAAAAATAACAGCAGAATAATAATAATAGCAAAAGTCTGAGTCAGGAAAAAAAGGGGATTAGGTGCATGAGTGAAAATTATGAACTACACTGGTCTGTGAATACAGAGTCACGGAATTTTTATTTTGCCTTTTTACTGTGCATTTTGCTGCTCCAAAAATGCCCACTGTCTTTAGTGGAAAAGCCTTCAATCCTAGACAAAAAGGAAAGACTTGTCCTTTTAATGCCTTTTTTCCCCCCTGTCCCAATGGATCATCTGGAAGATGGAAGAAGGGCAGAGTTTTACAGCAGCGGGAGAGGGAAAGGAAAACCAGTATCCCTCAAAGACCCATCCGGCACCCTGTGAATATGGAGGGAAAAGCAGGGAGGCTGTGTGCTGTCTGTCGCTGGGTTCCCCTCCACTTGCCTCCTCCCCACCTGTCCCCAGCCCCTCTGGAAGTGTGAGATGGGATTTCAGGGAGCGGGGTCCTTGGGGGGCGAGGCTGACACAGCCAGGATAAAATGTCCAGGTGCAAGGAGCGGGGACAAAAACATTAAAAAAAAGAAAGAAGAAAAGACGAAAAGGCTCGAGTGTGCCTGCACACAAATCAATAAAAAGTCGAATGCATCTTTCTTTAATTAAATCCCACCCCGAATTGGCCGGGCAGCCCCGACCTCTGCCCCTCCAGTTTGCTGACTGGCACAGCTGTTAGTAAATCACCTGCTGGGGTGGCTCTCCGGGGCTTTAAAGGTCATCTGTCAGCCACTGCTGGGGAGAGATAAAGAGGGAAAACAGAACCAAAAAAGTCTGGAAAAAAAAAAAGGCACTTTATGAAAGCAAAGCCATTTGAGCGCTCCAGCCTTTCCAATGTTTAGGTTGCTGGCACCTGGGGGTGGGGGGCATTTTATTCATCCCATTCCCCTGACTCTTTTGTATGCGATTTTCCAAGTTTTCAGCTACTTTTATAATCCTTTTGGTTTAAGCTTTTCTTTCCTGCAGGGAATACGAACAGCTTGAGCCTGGCTTTAGTCCTGTGGGACTGGGTCCCTGTCAGTGACACCACGGTCTCTGCTGGCCTTGTTACCCCCCGTGGGCATCTCCCCTGCTCACACAGAGCAGTCAGCCTTCAAACCCCTCACTCCCTGCTCCAGGTTATGCCAGCAGCAGCCAGAAGAAGCTGTGCAAGCTCAGCCTGCTCTTTCATTTCCAGCAGCCCATGGCTCCAGGCTCTCCAAAGCAGTCACTTCAAACAGGGCTGCCTGTTGAAGGCCAAAGACATGATTTCACCCAAACTGCAGAGTAGGTTGGGTGGAGCGGGGAGCACACAGAGCAGCTTCGTCCCAGAACATGAAAGAGCATGATTGTCATAGGTGATTCCTTGCCACAAACCACTTCTTTAGCTATTTGTGCTTGAAGGGATAAGCTGGCTTTATGCTTAATCAACACTTTCACTGTCACCTTAATTTTCAGCCTCATGCAAAATGTTGCCAGTCAAAATGATGTTATTTTTGCAAAATGGGTACATGGGCAAGGCCCAAATAATTTGGGAGCTTTTCCCCACCTGATAATCACTGAGATATTTTCAATAACTTACCATTTTAATTCAGCCCTGAACACGCAGCAACCTTCTCAGACACTGATCCAAATCAGGCAGAATGTGCAGGTTCTGCTGCAGTTGCCATATTTTTGCTTTGGGTTCATTCATACATTAAACTCAGAGGGAAGCTTAGGGATCTGAGAGCCCACTCAAAGTAGTGCCATTCACAAAATGGATCGCAGTCCCTGGGCACCTCCATCGTGTCTGCCTCTGTTTGTGTCCAAGCTCGGGTTTTCTGTGGAATGAAAACTACTGTCTGCCATGTAATATATGGGTTTGAAGGCCACTGGAAAATTTTTACTCCAATTCAGAGCTCCAGTAAAGTTAGTGAAACCAGAGGCCTTTTTAAACCTACCAACTGCTTATTCAGACACGTGGTAAGAGAGATCAAGCCAAATTCATCTGTGGTGTAAGTCCATGACTCCAGTAGGTTCATGTCTGCATTGAATTTCGCCTGCTTTGAGCACAGACCCATCAAGTACACAACCTCTCAGTGGTCTGTGTCTGCAGAAATTGTCACTCTTTTCCCTGATGCTCTTCCCTGGAAAGGAATGACTGTAGCCTGTCAGCTGCAGCCCTTTGGACTAGTTCTGGGTTGATGCTGAAGTTTATTGCCAGCTTTCCTAATGCAATAACCTTCCTCATCTGGAGGACTGGCTTATCTGGACTGTGGAGAGGGGAATAACATGATAACGCAGAGGGGAGAATGCACCAGCTCAGTGAAGGGGACACACGTGGCTCTGAGGATGGAGACTCTGTTGCTCTCTTACTGCACTCCGCCTGTCTCCAGCCAAAGCAGCAGCTCCCTGGGAGTTGGCCAGTGGGGTTGGTGGAGTCCAAGAGTGATGACACCCATGGTGTAGCCAAACTGAAGAGTTTGGCACAGCACTGATGTGTAACAGGAGCTGTCCCTCACTCTTCTTGGCCTCCTGACCTGCTATCAAACAAATGGAAACTTGTACTTACAGTACCAACCATCAGAAATAGGAAGGAGGGAAAAATCAGTAGCTGGCAGGATCATTTGTTTAGATTGGAAGAAATGAGCTGTTTAGTGTTTCAGAAAGGGGAAAATTTTCAGCAAAGAAAACAAAGGGAATGAGGGCACTGAATCAGGCAATTGTTCTTCTGCTACAGGAACAGTGCACAAGTGGTCCCTCTTCCCCCTCAGGCTGATGATATAAACCCCAGCCCCTCCACCACTAACACTGGCTGCTTGAAGGGCCTTGGTGACCAGGATGGATCTATCTCTGTGCCAGAGATTGTGTGAGCTTCTGTCCACAAGGAGGACTGGGGTAATTTGGATCAAAACTCAGAACCAGCTGGTGAAGTGTCCCAAGTCACCAAGCCTCAGGAGCAGGGTGACTTCACGTTACACTGCGGGACGATGGCAGAGGGAAGCTGCAGGCACAGAGGGACCAACACACTGCCCTTGCCTGCTGTCACAGCACCCGTGGTGCCAGAGATGGCTGAACCATGAGCTGGGCTGCCCTCAGCAAATCACTGCTTGCTTGACAAAGCAGAGGCCAAGAGATGTGGCCAGAGCCCCTTCCTGCCTCTTCTGCTGCTCAAGGACTCTGGATGTCTTTGCAGCAAACAAAACTCATGTGCTTATCCTGCTGTGAGCATTTCCATCTCTCAGGGCCTGCTTTATGAAGCATTTCTTCAATCTTTTGGCAGAGAAAACACCCTTTTTGGTGAGGGTAATCTATAAGGTGTGAGCTGGCCAGAGGTTGCTACATTTGAAGCACCGGGGAGGTTGTCGCTTCTCTGTAAAACAAAGTAGGTGTAAAATGCTGCTGGGCTGTTTGGCTGTGTGTAACTCTGCTAACGAGAGACGTGACAACCCAAGATACGTGGCAGTAAAGAAGAAAAGCTGCATTTTAGCTAAGCATAAGTAATGCTCGACAGGTATTTTTGAAATGTGAATTTTCTTTCCCCTCTAAGGCTGAGGTGAGTCTCAGGCAAATGCTTCAAGGCATTGTTCTTGAAAAATATGATTCTTTGGTTAAACAAAGAACAACCTTTGCCTGTCTGATTGGCCAGACAAGATACAGCAGTTACATTAATCACAGAGTTCAAAAATTCCCTTCCCCTCACTGCTTATGTCAGGTTGGTCTCTTGCACGCAGTTCCACCCACCCCAGGGGGAGATCAAACAACATAATGAAGATGAGTTAAAATTCTGTTCACAAACCCACATGTGCCAAATCCAAGCCCCGAGACGAATGGATGTTCAGCCAAGAATCTAAGCAGAGACACTGTACTTTTACAGAGTCATTTGGGAGCCACTGCAACCCATAATGAGGGCTAAACACAAGGTAGTAAGTGTTTTGGCAAAACAGCTCCTTGTAGGGAGGATGCTCTTTTGCTGTTTCTCTCTTTCCTGTCTGACAGGCAGGGAGCACATGCACATCCCCAGCACCAGTAACACGAATCCAGTCCGGAGCTCGGGGTCCTCTGGAGGTTAGAAAAGCATGTGGGAAAAGGGATAATGACCATTAGTTAATTAGACTTCTTTTCTTCTCTCTTTTGGTATCTAATATTTCCAGCTACCTTGGAGTGTCTCTTGACTAAGAGCAGAGACTGCTTTAACTGAGAAAAGAGGTTGCTCTTTGGGCTGGTTGAGAGGGACTCAAACCTTTTCCTATGGAGGTAGCACAGTACCATCTTGTCTAGTTCTGCTGGCGGGGATCTGCTGCAGCTAGAAATTATGTCTGAGAAAGATCTCCCTGGGCCCTTCGCCATGCCTTTCCTTGGCCATTACAATGATTCTAGCATGTACTCCTTCAGAGTGCTAAATAATGCAGTTTTGATGTTTGGGATTCTTCACCCAGCGGCATTTTACTCCCTAAACCGTGGTTTTCTTTTTAGACACGTTGTTCAGATTGTTCAAGAGAGTGCTGAATGAGCTCTGCTGTTTAGGGCTGCATGAGATACAGCACATCCTAAATGTATTGTCAGTCCAGACCCTTCAGGGCTTAGGTGGGAAACATCAGTGAGGAGAGAAAACTGCTTGAGCTACGGAGAAAAAAGGCACCAAAAGAACTCTACTCATTCGCCATAGCTGCTGAGCTGGGAATTTAACTGTCCTGGTCCTACAGAGATTGGAGGGACTTCCAGCACAGGTTCCCCTGGTGATACCACATCAAGGCAGTTGGATGGAAAACATCCAGGGCTGCTGGACTGGCCCACTTCTGAAATGGGCAGCTGTGTCTGAGAGTCTTTTCTCACTTTTTACTTTCCAGACATGAAGAGAGTGTTCCGGATGAGTCAGCAGATTTATGATCTGTCACCCATATCATCTGTTCTGGGGGCACAGTTACCTTTTCTCAGGAATGAAAACCCCCAGCTGATGGAAGCTGAACTTTTATCTCCCTCACTGCTTCAGCCTTATCATACACAGGACTTTAATCCCACACATCACTTAAGAAATATCACCATCAAAGATCTGAGTACACGTTTTGCGATAAGATTGGTTTTTGATATTATTACTGACTGTGTAATTATGGAAATGAGAAAATAATCCCCTCGGGCTTTGTTGTAATGACTTCTGAGCATCTTGCATCATCACAGGCAGACAGCAGACTTCAGGATGCCATGCATTATTCGAAGGAATGTGGAAAATCTTGTTTTAGTTGGTGTCGATTTCTCTGGTAAGGGAGGACACCATGTATCTTCCATAGTGAAATTGGATCAGGTAGAAAACCATGTGATCTTTTGGAAAAAAAGTAGCTCATCTTTACTTGATCTCCTGCACTCTTGTCTTTTGATGCACTGGTAAACTGCACTCCTGACAGCTACCCCTGCTGATCCTGTGGCCTTGGGAGACCTTGACTGCCTCGGCTGTGCCTCTGTTCTGAGTCAAAAGGCAGCGTGGGACCACTGCAGACCTGGCTACACAGTGCTGACAACTTCATGGGCCATGTCCATTCATGGCATTGTCACTATTTCACTGGCGGTGCTGTGGGAGTAGCCTTCCTGAGTGTTCCCTGCTCAGCAGCTGCACTCCCATCCAGCAGAAATTAATAGGGTGAACACCAGTGCACCAGTGTCAGCACAAAGGGAGATAAAAACACACATATGGGCTTCCCTGGGAATGCTTTCTGTAATTTTGGCTTGTGTTAGAGCCGCCGCCAAGGGAATGCTTGGTATCATGTGTTTTTACAAGGGGGAACAAGCAGGACCCTGGGACTGCTGACCACTCACCCTCACCCTAGTGCCCAGTAAGATCACGGGACAGATCCTCCTGGAAGTCCTGTTGAATTATATGGAAGACGAGGAGGAGATTAGTGAGAGTGAACATGACTTCGGCAAGTGCAGTCATGCCTGACTAATCTACTTACCTACTAAAACAGTGACAACTGAGATCATCTACCTGGACTTCTTTAAGGCCTTTGATAGACTCCCCCTTGACATCCTCAGCTCAGAATTGGAGAGGTATGGATGGAAAATTAGATGGACAAGGAATTGTCTGGATGGTTGCCTCCAAAGAGTTTTCAGTTTACAGATCAGTGTCAAAATGGAAATCAGTAATGAGTGATGTACCTCAAGGGTCTATTCTGTACTGGGAAAAACACTATTTAATATCGTCCTCAGTGCCCCAGCCTGCGGGATGGAGTGCCCCCTCAGCAGGTTTGCAGGAAGCTGAGCTGGGCAGGGATGGGCTTGAGGGAAGGGATGCTATCCAGAGGGACCTGGACAGGCCCGGGAAGTGGGCCCATGAGAACCACATGAAGTTCAACAAGGCCAAGTGCAAATGTATTAATATACAGTTTGTTCCCTGTACCAAACCATCTTTGCTCAGAAGAAGGGTCAGGAAGTGTCACATCAGTGCCAATTCTGTGTACTATTCCCCCTCGGCAATCAGAAAGGTTTTGCTGGATGGCAACTCCTGTCTTAGCTGTGGGTGTGGAGATTTTCTTAAGTATGGCTAATCTACGTTGCTTGAATTTTTTTACCATTAATCTCTTCAAATGGTGTCAAAATGGGTGTCTCCCACCAGTCTTCTTCCTTCCTCGCTGCAATTTGCTCAGGCCACACCCTCATCTCTCCGTTTTAGCTACAGGGAGTGTCGTGGTCACAGGTTCTGCCACACTGTGGTGTCCACAGCACCAGCTGTAAAGTGGATGTATGGCCAGCACTGCTGGATTTTAAACCTGGTTCAGGCTCTGGCCTCACTCAGGACTTGCTGGGGAAACCCTGGCTTGTGTTTAAAAAAGACACGTTTGCACACACAGATGCACACACAGACTCAGGCACACATTCTGTTCTTCTGGAGGTCCCACTGCGTGCCTCTTTATCTTTTCCTCCCACCCACTCATCCCTTCTGACACTCACCATAGCTGTGACCACTCGAATTCTATTTGGCTGGATTTTCCAGGCACTTCAGAGTAGTAGGTGTTGCTATATATATAGTGCCTAAACACTTCTCTTGAGGCTGAATAGTAAGTAAAACACTGTTGCATTACTTGTTCCACCAAGTGATCAGGATATCCCTCACACAAATATCTGCAGTGTTGCAGAAGGAAATGTCACCTTGTGTTGGCCACAGCAGCCCCTGAGCTCTTCTGCTGAAAGCTGCACTGCTCCTCTTACGAACCTCTGTGGCAAAGGGATCTCCAGGCAAATTTATTTTCTTTTAGCTGTGGCTGACGAAATGATGTTAACTCTAATTTGGTGTCCAGTTGCCCATTTAGCTCTGGCGGGCCAGAGTCAGGGAAGTTTAATGGAGGACCATTGCAGAAGCTCACGACCCTGACTGAAGGCCAGGAGCAACTCAGTGCTCTGGCAATGATTATTTACTGTTTTTCCCATGTTACGTGCTGTATTTGGTCATGTTCAGTAACTCTGTAGTAATCAGACAAGATGGAACGGCGGCTTGTCAGCTGATTTAATTAAAACCACATTGTTTCTTTTTTTTTTTTATTGCCTCTCACACATCATTAATATTCTGTCTAAGACGCGCCTGCAATCTAAAGATTGGAATCAGTCTCATTGTGCTCTTTCCAAGCTTGAATTCCCAGACACACAAACCTGGGAAAGAGTTTTAAAGGGACAGGTAATAGTTAGAAACTAATTTGATTACATTGAAATGGACCACTCATTTGTCCAAATAAATGCTTATTAAGGGACCAGTCTTTCAGGTTGCTTTTAAATGCAGTGCAGGCTTGGCTTTCATGGATATGAGTGGGAATAGAATATATTTAGGATTTCCCAGGAATCAGGTCTTTGCTCCGCAGTCTTCTGCTCATTCAAATTGTTGGTTATGCAAATATATTAAAAAGACTCGAGTAAGTAACACTGCACCCATTTTAGCTTGGTTTATTATTTAAGTCTTTAGCAACAGTGTTGTATTGTCCCTTTTCTGACGTGCCAGGTAAGATCCATTTCACGGTGACAGTGTTAAGGAAACTCCCCGGTCGGACCATTCCCGGGTCTCTCTGGCAGTGGCACTCCCAAGGTCAGGGACTTTCTGGGACCGAAGGCCCTTCCCCGGCTCCAGGGACCGACGGGTCCCCGCCTGGCTCCCCACACACCCCCCTCACATCCCACCAGGTTTGCACAGCAGAGGTGGCAGAGTCCCAGATGTCTCATTCCATAAAGCCATTTATTCCTGGGGCAGTGATGCACAAACAGCCCGAGCTGCTGCCTCCAAGGAGGGACCCCAGCAAAGGAACCCCTGGGATTTTATCCCATCACGGTCTCCCCGTGGCCAGTCTTGCTCTTCCTCCCGAGTCTTCGGCTCCTGCCCCCAACTCCGTGTCCATCCACCTCGCTGGCATCACCCGTCTTCATCTCCCTTGTTGTCCAAAAGGTCGGCAATTCCCGGCTGCTGCTGTGTCTCAGTGTTCATTTACCTGGCTGGCATCACCCATCTTTGTGCTTTTTGTCATCCCAAAGGTTGGCAGTTCATCCTCTTGTCCCGGGCTCCCACCCAGAGCTCAACCTGCATTTCAATCTGCATTTAAATCTGCATCTCAACCTGCGTTTCCATCTGCAGCTTGCGAGCCCAGCTACCTGCACCAGATGTGTTCCTCAGCAGCAGTACATCAGCCAGCATGTGCACTCGATTTACAGCCAGATTACAAGGCAAAAAATAAATCTAGCATTTAAAATTATATACAGCAGTTTATTTAAACAGCGATTAACTTTCATCAACAGTGCGCGCATTTCTGTTTTCCTTAAGAAACCCTGCCACTCTCAGCCACAGCTGCAGCCCTCCTGCAGCACCCTGCTACTCGGTGGCTTGAACCCAGCTGCACAGATAGTTCACAGCCAATTACCATACAGGTTTCTTATGTTAAAATTAAGGTAACTGGAGTCAACAACCGCTGCTGAATGAAGGTAAAAGCTTGAGAGCATTTTGCATAACAGTCGTCAGCGTAGCTGATAGCTATTACAGTGTTCTGGTGCAGTAAGCCCACGCAGATCCTATCTCTCCTGCCTGTCTGTTCCAACATGCATCTCATCTCACTGGCAACCCTTCGCTTTAATTAGCTGAAGCCTTTGCTTCAGCCTTTCATATGTCAACCAGCCTGTGTACACTTCCATATTTTTAATCAGTAGCCTGTTGTCTTTACTTTGTCATTCGCACTAGCATATAAATCTGCCCTTCTTATGATCCTCACTGCTTGGTAGAAGTCAAAACATGCTGTTTAATTTTCCTGTTCACTGATTTCCATTTGTTTCATGTTCAAATGCTGGCTCCTTTCCCCCTTTCGGGCATGCTGTGAGCATTAAACTTAGTGATTAAATGCCAAAAGAACAGTTCTTTTCCTCTTCCGTGCCCACAAATGGGTCATCCTAACCCTGGCTGGGATGCTTCCCTCGACAGCGTGCCCTGTGCCCGTGTGCTCAGCCCGAATGGGGCTGGGGGGATGGGACCGCCGCGGGCTGGCAGAGTTTAGCTAACGATGGCTAAAATAAAACAGGTGCAAAACTTATGTGCTCTCCTAAGGTCGTGACTGGCTTCTTGCTGTTTCTCGTCTTTTTTTTCTTTTTTTTTTTTTTTTTTAAATTCTTTCCCCCTATTTTTGTTTTTCCTCATTAATCTACTACTGCAGAATATTTCATTTCACCCACGACACAGCTGAAGACACCAAGACTGAGAAATACCCGGACGTGACAGAAGGAGAGGGTCACATGTGACTGTCCACTGGCTTTCACATTTTCTGGTTCACCGGGGGGCACTCTGCGGTTGTCTGCAGAGGTCTGACAGGTGGGGTGGCTGGCCCCGGCATCTGTGCCTGCGGCTGATCCCCCAGCTGAGCCTGGAGCGTGCTCAGGATGTCATCCAGCTTCTGGTCCATCTGCATGACCTGTTAAGGAATCAGAGAGCAGACGAGCTGTCAGATGGTTGCAAATGCTTCTGGTGAGAGGCATTCCGAGGCCAAAAGCAAGGAAAAAGCCTGGCAGGGAGCATGGGCATCTGAGAACCACCAGCTCCCTGCCTTTTGTCCAGCCTGCTGCTCCAGACCAGATGACACTACAAAGTCACAGGGAAAATGGCAGCAGAAGGACAGCACATTGCTGGCCCAAGGACTCGACTCAACCATTTTGTCTCTCAGCCTTTTCCCAGGGTTCATGATGATGATGCATCCTGCAAATATCTGCCCTGAAACTCTCGTTCACTCCTCGGTTTATTGTGAATGTTTTTTTCCCAGTACCTCTCCCAGCCTTCACCACCCTTGGTTGTAGGACATCACGCTTTCCATTACTGTCTTGGGAAATGAAACAGCCTCTCCTCCCTTCACACTGTAAATAGATGCCTCTGTGATACATGTTACAGTCAGAGATCCTACCAGATAGGGTGTTTATTCCCATGCATTTTTAGGATAGCCTACTAAAAACCACATAATAACACCAATGACTTCATTGAAAAAAAAATAAAAAAAAGAACAACCATTCTATAGGAAGGTTGACATGCTAATTCCTTCTCTCATTTCTTTGCTTTCTAGCTAAAATTTCTCAGCTGTAGTCCCTAGGTAGAGGAGTCTTTCCTAATTGTTGTTATTATTATTATTACCACTAAGCAGCGAAAGGCAAATCTGGATTGTTGAACGGAAGCTGCACTCACGCTTCCTTGTATTTTTTTTTAAGTTCTGACCTTTTTTTAGGACCACACAGCAGGCATTTTCCCCTTGTGCTGGTAGGGCTTGCCTTCCCTGGAAATGGCTCCCACTTGCCTTAGCATCACCCAGTGGGACAGGCTGGGGGCCAGGGGCTGCTTGACTTTGCTCCAAAGGCAGAACTATGGCCAGCATCATGTAATCAGCTGGGATCACTTCTAATGATGCTTGAACACAGTGCAGCTTTGTGTTACAGATGAGCCCAAGAAAAATGAGCATTTTGAAGAACATTGAATGGTTCACTTTACAGTTATCTGCCATGAAACTATGAGCCTCTGCAAACTGTGATCTGTCCCAGTGGGTCTAATAAACTTTGATAGCAAACCTTTTAGAGTGATATCAGATCTGTGGTGAGCTCTCATTAAAAAGGGAGGCAGAGAGAATGAGAGAGAGAAGGATTCCAGCCTTTTTCTGTGCAAAGATAACTTTGGAAATAGCCATTGGCAGCATGGACTGAAAGCTTAGCAGGCTGAGATTGCTTTAAAAACCAAGGCAAGGAAAATCACCTTATCCGCTTTCGCCTCTTCCGTCTCTTCTCACTCCAAGTGTTGGCTCCCCTGGGGGCCCCTCAAACCTCAAGGTACCAGGAGCTTATTCAAGTTCTATCTTTTTGGCAGCCACTATCCTCTCCTAAATACAACCTGCTGGGGGAAGAAGGAGCGGAGAATCTCTCCTACATCATAGAGGGACAGACGTGCAGGTCTCTCTTCCATTCCTACATTTATGACTGCTTGCTTCTGGTAGAAAAGCCCTTTTCCCTGCCTCTGTTTTGGTGTGGGTCTGGGTTATCTGAGGCAGTGTTTACAAGCAAGAAGGGAGTGCTTAGGACGTGGGTTGGACAGCAGAGACCTTCACTACAATTTCTGCCTTCCAGGTGCATGGCCAGCACTGCTCGAGTGGTCAATCACTGACAAAAGCACTGGCATTTCTCTGTCTCAGGCACAACAGCCCCAGATTCTGCTCAGCATTAACTTGGCTGAGAGTCTGCAAGTCGCTAGTGGTTTAAGGGTTAAGCAGCATGGAATTAATTTAAAAACCACAGCCTTTATTTTCTCCTCCATTCTTGAAAAGCCTGTTTGGCTGATGCTGGTAATGACTCAACAGAATCTTTCTTAAGCAGGGATGTTGCTGCAGAGCAGAAACTAAAGCAGAACTAGTGTATTGCAATAGGGTAAAAAGAGGTGTAGGCAGGGAAATGGGATCAGGCAGATGAAAGCTTTTCTGGGGTTTTCTTTTGTGAGGCTTTGTTGATTTCGATCTGCACGCTTTATCTTAGATAAGCTACGCCTGCATATTCCGTATCATTTAAACTCACTGTATTTCACTGTATTTTGCCAACTCAGTGAAAGAATGTGACGGGGAATAATTTTATGCACTTTTCTTTCCAGGAGAAGAGGAGGGTGGAGAATATTCATTTGTAGGGATGGAAACTGAGAAATTCTTACATAGGGGAGTAGAATACACTACACTTCTGTCACACCTTCCACATGAGGATCAGTAAATATTTCCTGAACGTCAGCAAACAAAACTGCAAAGTTCTCCTGTGTCAACCATACACACAGGAGGGTTTTCTTGATAATTTTTGAGATTAGAAGCAGGACCCTGCAAAATTAAGTGGCCTGTGAGAAGATGTAGTCAGTGGCAGATCTATTCTGATCCTTAGCTTTGTATTTTATACACAGGCTCAGGCCACCCCTTTCTGGCTTCAGATGCTCTAAAGTATGCCTTACTTGTAAGCATGCAACCAGGCTGGTAAAACTTTAGTCAGAAAGACAAATTCTTAAGCACCTTATCGAATTGGGGCTTTTTATAGAAGGGTTAGATTTGGAGGCTGGTTAACTGTGACCAGGGAGTGGCAAAAGAAGAGCTGTGGACACTTTGCCCGAAGTCAGTCGGATGACTTGCAGGGTTAGAGGAATTTTCACGTGGGTGAAGGTTTTTTTCCCACAGGAGGGTCCTGGTTTCTGGTTTCTCCAGATCCACCTCACAGCTCTTGCTTTCCCTAAGCCCTAAGAGAAGTTGCCTGTTTTGAGCAACACCCCCAGGCAAGCGCTGGGAAAGGGTTAAACTGAGCAACGTGTTTTTCAGATGAGTAAAGTGAGAAGCCATCCAGAGCTGGCCGCAGAGTTTCCAGAGAGATGTGATATGGCCCTCGCAGGCTCGGTGGAGACAGGTGAGCTTGGCAGCTGTCCACGGGCAAATGGCAACAAAACTCCTGTTCTCCCACATCACAATAGCGCTCCGGAGATGATCTATAAAATTGTTAAAATGCTTTTATATCCTTTCAACTGCCCTGTAGAAAGGAGACTTGCAAAAGCAGTTTAAAATATTGCACTGTTGTTATTGGGACTGCGAGGTGCGCTGAAGGAGTGTTGAAATGTGTGTTTATTCTAACATCCCCCCGTGAAAGCGGGCTGGACTCCATGGTGACATGCAGCACTGTTAGACAAAAAAAATAAAAATGCCCAGCCACCAGCTCCATCGAGGCACAGCAAGCCACAAAGCCACTCAACCCATGGAGCTCAAGGTGTCCCTCCCCTTCACCTTGAGCACCAGATCGGCTTTCAACACCTATGGGCTCTTTGAGGACACTTTTGAGCCTCTGTTTGCGAGAGCTGGTGTTGCTTAAATACCTCTTTTTACCTCAGTTGACTCCTGCTGCAGAAATGCCTTGTGGAGAAAGACCCCTGGAATGGCACCAGGATGGAGGAGGAGGGCTGGGTCATACTGGGGATTTGCCACATGCTGGACAGATTCCTAACTGCCCTGAGAGCGTTTTTTCCCTGACATATTTTGCACACACAGACCATGAACAAAATGCATGTGTGGAAAACTCAGCTGGACTAGCCACATGGTCTCCCCCAACTCCTGCCACATTAGGCCAGAAAAATCCCTCCCCCTAGGTTTTGTCTATCTTTTTAATATGATTTCTGGAGGCTGGGAAAACCAGTACCAATTATGTGCACAACACACTGACTTGAACTGTTTCCAGAGAAGCAGCAGAAGGGGAGGATGGTCTGCTGGAGCACTGGAGTAAATCTGTAAACCCACAAACACACTCACACGTTGCCAAGTCAGTGAAGCTTCGTATCAAAACTTAACCCCATACATTACACAGAGTCGCCGTCACCTCCTGGAGGCTCTGCTCTGCCCCTGCCTGGAGCAGTCCTACCCGGGCTGCTGGGCACGGCTGAGCAGGGCAGCCTTGGTGCAGTTGTCTGCAGCACCTCCGGGCTGCTGGTCCCAGGGATGCAGCGCGAAATGGAGGAGGGAGAGGGGGCAGCCCAAGTTGTGCCACCAATCAAAACGTCATGGAGCAAGTTCTGCTTTTGGCTGAGCTGGATTGGCTTTGCCTTCCTGTTTGCCTCACTGCAGTGCAGAAAGCTGTGAGCCCGCAGGACAGCCCAAGGTGTCCTGGCAGGGGTGGAGGATGGAAGAGACGCTGTGTGGCTGAGCCCCATCCCCTGCTGACAGAGCTGCTGCATGAGGGGGGCTTTGTCCTGGGGGATAAGATACCCAGACCTCTCCCCCTTGCCATGCAACCCTCATCCCACAGCAAACTGCAAACCTAAGCACGGACAACCCAGAACCACCAGAACCCAGCGGAGCTCAGCAAGAGCATCCCCAGGGGCTTTGCCTGGTGTTGGGATATTTTCCAGCTGACACTGCAAAGTCAACCCCATCTGGGGCCATGCAAACATTATATACCAGCCCAGGGTTTCCAAACCACTGGAGGCTCGAGCTCAGCCCACTGAACACCCCTTCTCTAGCAGTGGCCCAACTCTGTGCTCTTGGCTTTGCCACCACGCAGACCATTCCCTCTGTTTCCAGCCCTTGCTGCAGCTCCTGCTCCCGAGGTAGCTCCAATGAATCAGGATCCACTCCCTTCAGCTCTGACTTAGACACACCTGCCTGGAGGGTTTTAACACCAACTGCTTGGAAAAGAGTAGTTTGCTAGGTGGGGTTTATTTTGTATGGATAGAAATGTGCATATGAACCTTAGTCTGCCACGAGCTATTTCTACCTGTGTGTACTTGTTTCTGATACTCCCAGCTTATTATTTGTGATAGGTCACCTAAGGTCAGTTTGTTGGAGAAAATGGTATTAATGTAGTAAAATCAGATCTGATTTAGTTGAACTGGTGCAATCCATGTTATGGATGCTTCCATTTCTCACTCAAGTGACATCTTGATTTAGCTTAAGCTCGTTATCCTGAAATTTGTGCCATTTTCACATGTTGACCAGGCCTGTCACATGATGTTTCTTCTCATTCCAGATGGTGGACTGATTTGATTAGATTCTGTAAAGCCCATGTTTAGCTTTATATGCACATCTGGTCTTGTAGCTTCTCTCTGCCTACAGTTACACCCAATTATTCAAACTAATTGCCTATTGTACGGTTCGAAGCCTGAACTGTTTATTTTAGGAATTGCTTTATTTTTTAGCACGGGGATTTATTGCTGCCCAGAGACCGCTGATTCTGGGAAGGGAAATCTTTTCGCTACAGCACTGCATGCAAAACTGCCTCCCTCTCACCTTGCTTGTACTGCTAGAGATATTTCACTGAGGTGAAATGCTGAATCCACTGAAACTTTTTTCCCTTCAGCAAGGCCAGGCAATGTCAATGTTGACATGGCCTGTTGGTAGCAGTGAGGAAGCCAATGGCCACACCAGCCACGGAGACTGGGACTGGCTTGGGGAGATTCCTCTTGTGCAAGGTGTGGCTCTAGTGCAGCCTCTGAGCCCGCTCCAATGAAGTGCTTATGGATGTGTTAACTTGAAGCATATGAAGAGTCTTCCTCTGAGTCCACCAAATATTTAAGTGCTTTGCTGGAGTGGAGCCAGAATGGTCAACAGTTTGCAGGATTATACCTTTAGGACAAGCTTTTGGATTCTCCTAAGTACTCATACACACACAGGCCCAGAAATATATCTACACCACCATTTTTCAAGTCTCTGAGGAGTAATAATTGTCATCTATTGTGACATCCTTCTTGAAAATACTTTGGCATTCATATTAGCAGAGAACTAGAAGCTCGTGTCTCTTAAACAACAGGAGGGCTTTGATGAACAGGATCCCATTAACTGGCTAGTTTTGGGATGAGTTGTAACAGATTTGGAATTGGTCTCAAATCTACAACAATGCTGGTAGGAAAAAAGCAGCACTGCCAGGTGGCACAGACACAGGGAAACACCTCACTGTGGGACACCAGTGTCCTGTAGCCAACCTCCAGCACTCCCTGGCCCAGCACTGAGCCGTGCACCCCTTGCTGGGCTCTGCTGAGGGTGCAAACAGCACAGGAACACCAGCTCCAGACCAGGGGAGCTCTCGCCAGTAACCTCAAAGGTCAGGTAAACAGGCACATGAGTAGAACCTAAATAAGCTCCTCCTCCATGGCAGCCTGTTGTTCTGGCAGACCCAATTCTTCATGAACACCAAAAAAATATACGAACCACCAGACTGTCTTGTTTGACTTATTCCGCATACCCCTCAGCAGATATCGGCTGTTTATTTTCATTCCATGAAACTTATCTAGATAACGCCACAATTTTCCAGGCCTCCCTTCCTTTATCCCAAACATCCCCACCCATTCTTAGGTCAGGTGTTACAACCTCTGTCGGCCTAGAGTATGGTAATCTTTATTTTAAGTATAGCTTCATTTATTTTGGTTTCCATCTACCTTTCCTGTTTAAATGGAAGCACAAAGGTCTATCCCTCTGCCCTGTGCTCCTGGGGTATTTCCTGCTGGTACCCTCTCAGTGAGCATTTTATTTTTGTATTTCCCATGCCACAGCTGCACTGATGAAGCACAGTAAGACCTGTGTCTGTGGCTGTTGTTTCTGGTGTAAGATGCCGTTTGCTTAATTGCTAAGCAACTATCACAAGTTGAGCCCTGGCTTTCTAAAGCAGGCCTGGTCAGCACACAGATCATGTGTTACTGCTTTGGGGAAGGTGTGATTTATTTTTTTAAAATGAATCCTTGCTTCCTAAACAAATGAGGTTTGGCTGAAAATGTATCTGTGTGTACATTGCCACGGCAGCTTTGGATGAAGCTGGCCAACTTCAGGCACGTTTGCCAGAGAGTCCTTACAGATAAAAAGTTCATACAGATTTCTGGAAGTTTGGCACTTGTGCAGAAGACAGACATCCAAATTAGTGCCTCTTTGAAGGAAGGGCAGAAGAGGAAGGTGAACTGTATTATTAGACCCTGGAGAATCCACACAGGATGCCCTGACCACAGGAAAAGCTTTATTCAGCTCTTGCCCCTTATTAGCCTCAGATAATCAACCACAAAATAGAGAGTCACAGGAAACCAGGCAGCATAATTTCTACTGCTCCCAGAAGTACTTGTTTCTGGCTCAAGAAATTCAAGTGGTGCCATTCTTTGAGTGGACACAAGGGTAACTTCCCACAGCTGCCATTCCACAGCAGCAGCACTCGGCCGCTGGCTGAGCTGGACTCCTGTGAGAGCTTGTCCCATTTCAGCTCTTTGCACATGCACCTGTCTATCTTTGTGTCTGCAGCCAGTGCTTCCTGACGTTTGGAATTTGTTCCCCCCAGTAGGTGAATGAGACTTTGCAGAACTCTCGGTCTCCTAAGTCACACACATAAATGGATATTTCTACTGTTGCAGGGCATTTTGTTCCTCACCCTCCTCCGGATCCTGCTCAGATCCTCCCTGTAATCTTGCCATCTCTCTCTGTGACATCGCTGCTCAGCCACACCCGGGATGACGCACTGCCATTTCTCAGCTCATTGCATTGTGTGGCGACAAGTCCTGCTGCAAAACCAGCGTGGAGACAAACAACAGGCAAAAGTAGGGCCAGGCTGGCCTCAAAGGTGGATCTGGAGCCTCTGTGAGTCACACTGCAATTTCACAATAAAGCCACCTTGGAACTTATGCTCCAAGATGCTGATTAATTCAGTTTTTAAATCTCTTAACAATACTGGACAGAGAGGAACAATAAAAAGGAAAAGCAGCACTGAGTATTCAGATGGTGCCAAAGGAGCACTGAGAAAGAAGTGACCTTAAGCCTTTCACTAGGTGGGTGCGATAACTCAGCATTTTGGATGGGTGTGATGAACTTGGTGTTTGCATCTCACCTAACCCTTGGAAGAGATGGTATCAAGCCTTCTACGCTCTGATTACTTTGCCTTCACCTTGGCTATTTTGAGCTCAAATAAGTCCCCTCCGTGGGAACAACATCTAACCACACCAGCCTCACGGCTAGATAGGGTTCACCAGCTCCTGCAAGGGAGAGGTCACTTTGGACTGATTCTTTCCAGCTTAGTTGCAAGAATAACTTGCTGATACTGAACCCAGTGGGAGAATTCCCTTAATCCAGCCCTGCTGACCTGACACAGCTGAAGGACTGTGCGTGCCAAGGTAACTTTCATACACTTTATCACAGGTGTTGATACACAACTGCCCTCCACACACACACACACACACACAAACACACAAAGCCCTGCTTCAAATTATCAGCCCATCTTTACTTATAGGTTGGTGAGAAGGGCAAAGCGAGAGGGAGAGAGGGAGTGTTGTTATTGGGAGGAGCACAGGCATCATGGTGATGGCGATTTAGATAGTCAGACATGTAGGTACTAGAACAGTTCCAGGCAGTTCCTGTGGGACTTGACCAGGAGCTCAGAAACCCAAGGTCCAGTCTATACCCCAGCCCAGCCTTTGTGCATTGAGGACAAGTCACTTCCTGGATGAGCCTTACCAATATTTGTTAACCACGTGGATCACATAATCTGTCATTTCCTGTCTTTCTGACATGAAATCACTTGAAATTAGATAGGTTTCAGTCTTGGAACAAAACAGAAGACCCAGACCAACACAAAGGTGAGAGTAACCTAATATGGGGGCTGAAATGTTGGCTATATGAAGGAAGGAAGTTGTGTTGGAAAAAGAAGATCAGTCCCTGTCGGTGGAGGACAGGAGGAGAGAAGGTGGTGGTGGTATTTGGCCTTTCCTAGTGTTGGCTCTTTGAGGATTGACACGGACACGGCAGAACAAGGCTGGAAGCGTGGCCTGCTGCTCATGCCAGGAAGAAAAAAGTGATCAGGAAGCAAAAGGATGATTGTCTGGAGACCAGAGAGTGTCACTGGGAGGCCACTGTCTGGGTCTCTGTTTTCACCTTACACCATTTTAGCCAAACACTGTAGCCAGAATAAGGGCTGGTCTGTGTGCAGATTTGTGCTGCTGTCAGAAAAGCCAAGCTCACAACATGCCCTGGGCATTGTGGAGCCTGTTCTGGGCCCTCATTTTGCTGTGCCCTGTTTCAGTGAAAGCAATGCAGGAAACTTGGGAGAAGCTGACTCGTGAGGGTCTTGGGAAGTGAGAGCTGGGCCTTTGCACCATGAGCTGTCGAACAATTAATTCAGGTTAAATGAAAACTTGTGCCCTCATTCCTTCTCTGCTCAGCATGGGACAAGTCCCCAGGGATGCCTTTACACAACACCCTGGAGCTCCCACGGGCTCTGAAGGTGCCACAGGACTTTGCACAATGCTCATGAGGCGATTGGAGGGAGAAGCTGCAGAAGCACGGTGTGGTGTGACGTGTTCAAACAGCCAGGATTACAAAACACCATTGTTTCCTCATTAAAACACAGAAACCCAAAGCAAGTGAAATATTATCAGGCAGTGCTGACTGAGGGTGTAGCAGTTCTTGACTCTGACTGACTCAAACATGCTTTGCTGAACCCTTTGGTTTCAGCCTGTCTGGCTTATCTGTCATTTGATGGATTTTACTGGCTTGACGGTGCAGTCCAGGCCTGATTAACAGCACTGCCACACATATTTTTAATGAGTTCTTGAAAAAGCCATGGCAAGTGGGTAGACTCTGGACTGCCTCATCCACATTTGGGGCCACGGTGACCTGGTGCTGAGGGTGTCCATCTGTCTGTTCAGTCACACCAAGCCGCAGCATTTGATCCCAGATCAGCAAAACCCACAGGCATTGACGGTGCAGGAAAAACAACAACACAGCAAGAAATGGTTCCTGGGATGAGAAATGAGCTGGGATTGCTCAGCACCTGGAAGGGCCTGAGCAATGCGTGGGCTGTGACAGCACAAACCAGGGCATGAACAGGCTGTAGCTGCAGTACTGTGTGCGCAGGACAGCAGAAGAGGTTGCAGGGACAATGAATTTGGCTGGATGTGTCTTTTTCTCCTTCCCAAACTAGAGAATTTATTGCATAGTATGTTCTGTAGCTAAAGAGATGTCCATGGGCATTTAAAACACTGACTGAGAACAGAAGACTGAGCAAAGCAATTTTCCCAAATCCAGAACCTCAACAGCGGCCATTTTCCATTTCTTTCGTGTTTGAAAAATAAGCGAGAATTTTGAAAAATCAGCATGGCTACATCCCCAGGGGAGACTCAAATAAAGCATTAATTAAAATGAAGAAAGGGAGGTGTCTTATTTGAACTCTGCTGAGCTGGATGGATTACCTATGAGAGCTGGCAGTGACAGGACAGCTGTGTGAAGGAGCCCGTGGCAGAAGCACCGGTGTCTTACACAAACAACAGGAGGCAGGGCGGGAGACGCAAAGCCATAATTGCCAGATAGATTTCTTCCTCATGAGGCACTTGCTAAGTCAGCAGAAACCTGCCTCAATTTTCTGTTGCAAGGCACTGTGCTGTTAATTAAGGGGAAAAAAAAATTCAGCTATGCCTGCTATCGCTATTACAGCTCTTTAGCCTTATCCCACAGGGAATGCTGCCAGGGGAGACGAGTATATACCACACACATATATATATATATATATATATATATATCTGTATATATAAAACTTTTCTCCTCCATGTTTCTTCTTTTTCATCTATCATGGGAGAGAAAAAGTACAGCAACAAAAAGGGACATGTATTAACATGAACATGGAGTTGTAGGAATATGAGAATGGCCTGGTGAGATTTCACTGTCCCAGCATTTAGTAGTACAATTTAAACCAGTGCTGCAGTTTAATTAAGATTTTGGGTTACTGGGTTTCTTGAGGTTCTAGAGGTGGAACTGGGAAGCCATGGAGATCTTTACGCAACTTTCTGCCACGAGGGAAAGCATACATTTTTCAGGTCAGAAAGCTCAAATCCATTAATAAAAGAGGAATAAGCTAAAATTCATTAATAAAATAGTGAAAAAATTCATTAATAAAAGTTGTTAATAAAATAAAACTTGTGACTGCTGAGAACCCCACAGATTTAATTGCTTACAATAAGTAAGTAGCTACATCTACTTATGATAGAACTGTAGAAAACTTTAGGGTGGGAAAAGACATTCAAGATCATTGAGTCCAACCTTTGATTTACTTTTACTCACCACTAGCTGTGACTTTGATCTACTGGCTCAATGTAATCTATATGTCTAAGGCATATTTAAAAATGCCTGGGTTATTTGGTGGAGCTGCCTCCAGTCTGGATCCCAGGGCCATGGATACCTCCTCCTCCATGCTGAAGTGACCTTTTTACTGCTGGCAGATTGCACAGGAGCGGAGGCAAAAAGCAAAAGCCCCAAGAAGAGGGTCTTATGCTGTGCTCCAGCTGAGTCATGGTGCACCCCATCAAAAAAAATGGGGCTCCTCACCCTTCCTCCCCTTACCTCTGGCACAGTCAGCTGAAATGTCCATGGTAAGGCACACAACTGCTTTTTTTCTAGGAATTTGAGCTAAGGTTTTAATTACTGTTAATAAGGATGTGGATTTTATGTCCTGCAAAAAGATTAAGAAAAAATTCTCCAAGCCCCCAGACTGTGCCAAGCCTGGGTAAAAGCGAATAGTTTCTTTGCCATGCAATCTAATTTTTTCCCCTTTACTATTTGCTGAGGATCTGCAGAAGACAAAAATCACTGTGAAATACATGATCCCCTCCCCTTTCATTTTGAAAACACTGAAAAACCACCATTCAAATCTTTGTTTGTTTTTGCTTATTATTCCTGAAAAATTCAGCAAAATCAATACGATCTCTTGCAGTGCAGCAGATCCCGCAAGTTTTGCCTGGGAAAGGCCTTTTTGGTGTAAGAGCTCCTGCCAGCTTTAATTCAGAGACTTAGCACATGCCAAAAGCACACATCGTGCTGGGAGCCTCGGGAGCCAGCCTGGCTCACACAGACCACTCTGGGAGACAGGAGGTCTCTACTTCCCCAGCTGCTGGATGTCCTGCTAGGAGCACCAGGCCACAGCATCCTCATGGATGGCCACACGTCCTCTCCCCTGGCCAGAGCTCTGCAGAGCCTGCTGCTCTTTATGGCAGGCACGGAGTGGAAGTGGCTTGATTCACAATGCTTTTGTACGGTGTATTTATGGTCAACCAGCTCTTTAGAAAGCTCTCCCATACCCTGTTAGCTCCAGGTGGAGTCCCATGTACATCTGCCCCGGGTGCAGGGCTTGCCCCAGTCTGGGGAAACCCTTATCTCCCCCTCCTCTCTGATTTTGTGGCACCTCCCTGGTGCACGGTGTTGCCCCACTAACCAGCCTTGGGCTGTTTGGCTGCAGAGACATCACTGCTGTTTTGGGCCTCGAGCCCTTCACCTCCGTCCCCAGGCCTGGCAAGAGAGGCAGAGGGGAGCAGGACCCGTGTGCACACGGGGGTGATAGTGAAGGTCTGTGCATCTGTGGTGCCAGCCAAAATGCTGTGCCTTCCTCAGCCCTGCTCAGCGTTTCCCAGGGCCTTCCCCAGGGACTCGCGGGGATTACTCAGCTCACGGCGGTTTCAGTGCCGTGCCCTGGGTCAGAGCAGGATTTTGGACATGGCTCTGTTTACCCACATCACTTGGGCATGGCCAGTGAATGTGGCTATCTGAAACACTGTTTGAAAGCCAGATGTGGTGCTCATGAGTGGATCTACACAGGCAGCTGGGGAAGATTAAATCCTCTTGTTAGCCACAGGGCAGCATGGTGTGGCACTTGGTACGTTAGGCAGAGCTGAGAGAGACTTTTGTAACGAAACCAAAAACTTTGCTGGCCCCCAAAGTCTGAAAAGGTTCAAGAACCTTTCAGTTCTTGAGCAGATTTATAATTTCAAGGAGGAACCTCTAAAAACACCCTAATATGTGCACAATTTTGAGCCTAGACCCGGCCACACTTGGCACTTTGGGAGTTTTGCTTTGGGTTTTTTGCATACAAATCCAAAACACAATGTAGACTCAGCAGGGAGGAACCAATGCAGACCAAAACTGCTGAGTTTTGCACAGCTCTAATTATAATCTCTTCACAGTCCCGGTTTTATTTATTATTGTTTGTACTGTGGTAGCAGCGTGGGGCTCCAACCAGCTCTGGGGCTGCGCTGTGGTAAAGGCAGGAGAAGGAGGCAGCATCCCCAGCCTCAAGAGCGCATAATCTAAATAAACAAAAAAGATAAATAACGAGGGAAAGACATAAAGCACGTAAGCAGGGCAACTGGGGGGGGTGTTGGCAAGACAACGCTTTTCTTTGCGTCTCTCTCACCCACACACAAAATCGTGTTTATTTATCCTGTAAACTCTTTGGGGTCAGGGCTGCATTTTCCAAAATGTGTAGGGAGATGGGATACAAGAAATGTGTGGAGAAATGAAGGTGCTGAGGATCAGCAGCCCATGCGGCTGCCATGCTGGATTTTGGCAGTGAGGGTGGGAGCAGGAGGAAGGTGATGGGGAGGGAGGGACAGAGGAGGATTCTGACTGCCCTCCTTAGCTTGGGGCAGGTCAGAAAGCCCACTGTGACAACCTGGGACAAGTCACCAGACCACTCCATGCTGCAGATTCCTCTAGGGTTGAGCAGAGCTAAAATGGCATAATCCTTCCTCGGTGTAAACTGCTTTGAGATGCTCAGGTGAAAGGTGCTAGAGGAACGCAAAGATTTATTTTCGTAAACCTCTTCACATATTCTTTTCACTGCCAAGTCAAGGCCCGAAGCCAGGAATTTTAGAGAAACATACTTCTCTCTAATTTTATATATATATATATAAATGAATATAAAAATATATTTGTGAAAGACACCAAGGTATATTTTTTCAAAATGAAGGCTTAAGTTAGAGTTCCTAAATCTATATATAGGATCTTAAATGAACGGCCAGATTTAAAATAGGGACACTTCATTAACACTGAGTTCAGGAGTCTAGCTATAAGTTCTTGCTTGGAAATGTTTAGCCACAAGCTAGCTGGAAGTTTCATATCTTGAAAGAAGTTTTTAATGTCCGGTTTTGTTTTTCATTTTTTTTTCCTGTAGGATTTAGGTGAAGGTTTGGGCCAGTTATTTTATCCCAATTATTCACCATTCTGCAACTATTAATTAAAACAAACAGCTCTCTGAAGCAATTTCTCACAATGGGGAAGATTTATATGTTGAAACTGAAGCTTGTTTTTTCACTATTTTCTACACTGCGTAAACATCCAAGGCTGTTATTGCAGCAATCACCAACACAAGCTCTCAGAGCTCCTTGCCAGGCTTGTGATATTTATTGTTTGAAAAGCCCCAGCTCCCGGAGTGAAGTGATTAGATGAGAACCTCAGCTTTCAGTTAAAAAAAAACAACGTAATTTTGAGAGAAATGGGAAACCATGAGCAGAAGGCAGAGTCAAGGGTCCAAACGTCAGAAAGGCAAGCAAAAAGAGAAAACCCCACATGTATTATTATTTTTTAAAGCCTAAGGACACTTAAACCAAGCTCCCCCTTATAATTTGGCAGAGGGGGGCTGACTCATGCCTTGTGGCTGCCAGGGCATGGCCGTGGCAGGGGTTACTCATCGCCTTGGAGTGCCCAGAGGTTTTTCCCAGAGGGGCCGCTCACCCTCTGCTGAGCTGCACGTGTTTGTACTGCCAGGTGCTGGGCTCCAGCCACTTCTATTTTCATTTTATCTTTTTCTTTTTCCTTTCAAACCAACTTTACTGAGGCAATCGTTGATGAAAATACCCTGCACAAGGAATTAGCACCGACTTGGCAAATAGAGACAATAGGTCAACTCCTGGTCCTTCCAAATCTGCCAAGATCTCTTTAGCTTTCAAAAAAAGAAGAAAAGCAGAACTATTCAAAAGTCTTGGCTGCCAAATAGTCCGTAAGCCCATAGCAATGTAAAGCAAATGTAAATATTATATGATGAAAAGCATTTTTCAAAAAGCCCTCTTTTCTCAGCAGTTAGATGGGCTTTATATACAATAGGAAGATTCATTCCTGAAGGAAACTCCAGCCTATGAAACAAACCCCTACGTATCATGGCCTAAAATACCTATTTTATACAATGCTTTTACCTCGTGAAAGCTCATTCAGCCTCCTGATTTATGAAGGCTGTACTTCTCCCTGCTCTGCTCTCCACACACCCTCTGGGGAGAGGAGAAAAATACAGAGAAGAAACCTGGCTAACTCCAGTGTGACTAAGGGGCATCAATATTGGAAAACCAGTGCAAGGCATGCAACAAAAAGGCAAGCAGGATAAAAACAAGAACATTTGTGCATGGCAAAACAGCACGTGGTGAAACCTTTTGTACACAAAAGGCAGGGTGGGGATGCCCAGATGAGGCAGGAGAGAGGAGTGTGGTCTCTTCAGCTGGCTGAAGGTACAGCCCGTAGCTGTGTTGCAGTTTGTATGGTTTGCATTTATTCATTTATGGGGTACAACTCCCACCTCTCTTCAGGGTGCAGTTAAACCTGATTTCTTCAAAGTGTGGCTTCAGGAATCAGGACAGCTACAGACCAGCAACAGATGCAGTCACAGCTCAGAGGAGAGATAAATCTCCTCTTGCAGGAGCGAATAGATGCCAGAATACTCTGAAATCCTGCTCTTTACCAGAGAACCTTGCATTATGAATGTGGCTCTCCAGTGGGGCTCGGGTTATGCCTCAATAATGACCTGGTATTGTCCTTTCTGTTTCAGACATGCTTGGTGAGCTGGTGGAAGACAAATGTTGGACACACCAGTGCTGTCAGCTGCTCCAGCACTCTTCAGGAGCTCCATTCTTCCTACTCCTGCTGTTAACTCAGCCACACACTCTGCCAATAAGCCATAGCAAGAGCTGCCTAACGGGTCGTCCTCATTGCACAAGAGGGGGCAGTTTGCCAGCACCAGACAACTTAACCACCAACCATGGCTGCTCCAGGATAGCCAAATTCCCGAGGGTAATGGCAGCCCCTTCTGAACTGGTGTCTTATCCCACTGAAGTCCTGGGGCTTCCCAAACTTTTGGTGTCATCGCTGATGAGCACAAAGGTGCAGCCTGATACAGTCCTACTGTTGTGGGTGTGCTGTTGTGGTGCAGAGCGAGCCAGCACCTGGGTGTCCACAGCTGGTGGAACCCAGGCCAAGTGTCTCTGCTGTGCCACGTCTCAGCCTGGGTGAGCTGCTGAGCACTGTTTTGTCAAGGTTACAAGGCAGGGCTGAAGGGGCCTCCAGCCAAATCATCACCTACCCAGGGCTCACGTCCAGAGAGATGCACGAAGGCAAACAGCTGGAACAACTGGGCACTGGCTGGAAGGGAGGACACGACAAACCAGAGACTTCTCGTTTACTTTTGCAGACAGATCAAGGGACAAAGGCAAGTATCCCACAATAACTTGGCAAATACCTCAGTACAGTGCTCAAGTCTGCGGATGTGGCTTCACAGAAGAGCTCACCACCTAATGCAGCCTGAAAAGCTTGGCACAACCGTATGCTTCAACTCCAGCACTGCTCCAGACTTTGGAGGCTGCAACTCAAGAACGCCAGGCCCAGAAAAATTCTGCTGCAAAGACAAAGTCAAAGCAACTCAGGCAGATTTGTAGATTGAAATGGAAACGCCCTCACTGTACTGATTACTTAATGCCATTTTATTTCTTCCTTCCCCTTTGAAGAGAACTGTTGTGCGAGCAAACAGAGCCTCAGTTTTCTTGCTGAAACCCCTGACGCCAGTGATCCTCCACTTCCATGCAAAGCAAAGCTATGTGGAAGTCATAGGGTCAACTTGTTTACCTTGCCTGTGGCAAGGCTTGGGTTCATCAGGTTAATTCCAGTAGTTGCTAAAAGGTCTTGAAATTTTTTCTCTGGTGTCATATGGCTTTTGCATTTTTTTTTTTTTTTCAAAGCAGGGGGTAACCATGAACTGTTCAAAACATACCGAAGTAAACAACATTTTTCTGCATCAAGCTCATCCTGTGGATTAATTCATTTGCATTTCTGGCCCTTTCAAGTGAGGGGAAGTCATACAGATGTGAGCAGTCATTTAAGGGTTTTAAGGGTTATGGTTCACATAATCCAAAACTGATACCAGGACTACTCATTCACAGGAAAAGGAAAGACTATGCTGGACACACTGATATTTTGGGAAAAATAGGGGATTTTTAATAATAATAAAAAAATGTATTTTACAGCTGCTATTATTTGTTTAAGTTCAAAGCCTCTGGCACGTCCACACTGATCTGTTGTGAATTGCTTCTTTGTTTTTGGTGGTAGAAAAGTTGATTTCATATTGCTGATTCATCTTCTGGGTTTGGATTACTCTTGTTATCCTTTCAGATAATGGACCATTGAGCCTGCAAACAAGTCTGCTGTCTGGTACCATCAGCTGATTTACATCAGATTTCTGAAACTGAGTAGTTCCAGTTCTTGGGGCTTGCGTGTATGAAGGAAAAGTAAGAACTTCATGACAAGCAGGGCAGCAAAACACTCTTTTGGTCATGAACCAGCACATCCTAAATATTGCTAGGGTGAACTAGGCCTGTGTACAGGAATGAGTTAATCCTGAGATAACTGTCAATAATTTGCCATTAACCATGGCTATCGATTCTGCAGCCTGGCCTTAGATGAAAATGTGAAAAACCCCACAATGGCAATAGCAACAGAGTGTAGGGTTTTCTGGCAGGCTCTGCGAGCCCCTTCAATGCAGGAAGCAATAGATTATAAACAACTTTTATTTTAATCCCTGCAGGACGCATTGTGAGAGTCCAAAAACAAGACCTGTTTTTCTCAAAGCCCTCCAGAGAAAAAAATGTTCTTGATATCCCAATACAATATCAAAGAGATCAGCAAGTAAAGAAAAACTATCTGTTTCTGGCAAGACATCAGAACAGTTCCCACAAGTTTATAGTTGTCCAAATGATCATCAAAAAAAGAGTTTTGATTGGGTTCAGGACATTTTAGTGCCAAGAGGTGTTGTTGATTGTGAGACGCCTGGTATTTTCAAGTGTGCCAGCCAAAGGACTGTCAAGGGAACATAAATGGTCCTTACCATGTGAAATGTATTATCTCTGGGCTGTTTTATGCATAAACTGGTCTTTCTGTGAGCAAAATGTTCCATGATGTGCTCAATGCAGGCAGCAATTGTGCACACAGAAGTTTCTGTTTGCACACCCTGCCATTCACCTAAAAAGTGTGCACTGATCTATTTCCTGTGAAAAAACCCTGCTATCCAATTCTTAGAAGTACACAAGTCCATCAGTTTTTGCAGTGCTCACCATGAGCACATAACAAGGGTTAATTTTCACAGATATTTAGGCAGGGACTTAAGGAAGCCACCTTTTCCCTGGCACCAATGGCGTTTTTCTTTCTCTCCTTCTCTTTTCTTCTCTCTGTTCCCACCTCCTGCCCGCTCCCCAGGCCAGTGACAAGGGGTTGATTGAGTGGCAGTGGCCAGGGGACAGCTGCAGGCTCTGGTCCCCCGGCAGCGAGGGACAAATGCAGCCACCCCAGGGTCTGTGGTTTGCTCGCAGCCATCGTGTGGGCTGGGCTGGGAGCTGGGCTTCCACACCGAATGGGGACTCAGAGAAAAGCAGCCAAAGGCAGGAAAGGGTCTTCTGGCTCCAAAGGAAACCTGCATTTGGAAGCTGCGAATGCTTCAGAGCTCCCAGACAGTCATGAGGTGAAGCCGTGCTGGGGAGGGCTCTGTGCTGAGCACTGCTGCTGCCTGGGACAAACGTGGTGTCTCTGGGAGCACAAGCACAGGGATTTTGGCAAATCTTCCTCACTGTCAGCTTAGGCTTTGACTCAGATGATGCTGTAAGGCCGTTTCCATCTTCACACACAGCCTTGGCATCCAATCTGAGTCATTTTACAGTTTGTATTCACCCTTCTTACAGACTAGCAGAGTTTATACTTCTCTAAGGTGACCAAAGTGGTCACTTGAATGCTGATAATTCCCCCAGACGGAAGGGAGGTCTGGGGACATCCCACTATCTTCTCACTACCTTCCTTCCTTCCTTCCCTCTCCCCCACCTGCTCCCCTCCAACCATCCCACAAGTTGCCAGGAGAGCACCTCGCTTTCCAGAAGCACGAAACAAATGCTGTCCTGGCAATGCACAGCTTTAATGGAACACCAGATGGGGGCTGGTGCTTGCACATGACTCTGCAGAGCTGCTGGAGGGACTGCAACACCTGGGCTAGCTCTGAAGGAAGCTCATTGTCACTGCAGGGTGCCCCATGCCCTCCTGTCTGTTCCCCACACACCTTAGTCCTGGTCCTTGTCCCTCCAGAGCTGGAAGCCGGTGCTAGATGGTGTCTGTCCCCACAACTGCTTCGTGCACTCCGAGCTTCTGAGCCACCCCCCAGCACAACCCACCCTAAATACGTCCCAGACAAAATACTGGCAGTGCCAACATTCAAACCCTGTCACTTAAAGGTCCCACAGAAGCGATGTCCTTGGCGAGGCTGCAGCCCTCCTCTCTTCAGGAGCGTGGAGATTTCAGAAAAGCTCTGCTCTGACAACAGGCAATGCTTACTTGAAGTGTTGCCAGCGATTTGGCGAGTTATTAGCTTTGCAAAGCTCCTCAGCCATAGCTGCCCCATCATCCTGCTCAACACAAATGTTCCTGTTGTCTGTCACAGGGTCCTGCCATTTTGCTGCAGCAGAGGAAGCCCAGACTGTCGAGATAGGAACCGGACTTTGGCAGGAGATTTGTGTGAGTGGGGAGCGAAAAAAAATCCCGAGGTGGAAACAAGCCAGCAGGAAAATCACACTGCACTGAGAAAGCAGAGGTGCAACATTTCTGAGAGCAAGGGGGCAAGCCCTCTTCAGTGTCTGCCCTTCCCCGAGTAAGGTGGTTTGCTGGGAAGTCAGACTGTTTGTTGTGAAGGCCAGTTCCCGGTGGCCACTGCTGTTAGGCATGGCAGGGAGTTTTGGAAACGGCACGAAGCAAATTCCAGCTCTCGGAGCTGAGCACGGAGTCCTGCAGATTGCTGTGAATGCTGACCCTCAGAACTGATTCTAACTGTGCTTCGTCCTCAGAGATTCCACCTGCATTCCTCGTGACCAAAATCCTGGGAGGAGAAATTCAGCTGGCGATTTTCACTAAACCATTTCCTACGTCTTTGCAAAGAATGCCTTTGCAAGGGACTTAATGAGATTTTGTTTTGCTGCACAACTTTTTCATACATGCTAGTCATTTGAAATGGTAAATCACCCAGCTCTGGGTATGCAGTCCTAAAATAAAACAATAGAAGGGTTGAAAAATGTTTCTGTAAGTGGTTTTCACTGAATTATACTGCTTAGTGATTTCTTTTTAGTGACATAAAAGGTACTCAGAATTTCACTCTTTCCTTTTTAAAGCAAAGTTAACATCCTAAATTTCCAGCCTTTGATTTTTCTAAAAGTCTTTTAGTAAAAGTGTATATATTTTAACCAAACCCTTTTCTAAGGAGTTTAAAAAAAAGTTAGTTTCAAGTTTTTATTAAAACAGAAGAAAATTGATAAAGATAAGGGAACCCTCCCCACTGCACTGTTCCATTCCTAATTGCCTTTTTATTTTAAATCAGCTCAGCAACAAGGGCAAAAAAAAGCCTGAATCCCAAGCACCTGTGACTTAAACCAACAACATGGCACGACAAAGTGTGCAATTACACTAGATTTGTGCACTTTTTGGAGAGGCAAAAACTCCTGGCCTTTTGCCACATCTTACAGGCTGGGAGAGGGGTCTGGGACACCTTGGGGTGACTGCTGGGGGGTGCCCAACCTCCCACCCACCTCGATGGGCCCAGGCACGAGTTTCTTGCCTGGCCTTTCCACTCCGGCTTTAGCAACTGGCTACAGTTTTCCCACTGTTGTTCAGGATTTAAAACGACATTTTTATTTGCCTGACCAAATTCTGAATGTGACCCAATCCTCCCCCAGCCCGGAGCCGTGTCCTCTGCAACAGGAATAATGTTTAGGATTCGATTCATAGGCCACCAGGTGAGTATAATCAAAGTGACTCGGCAGGGTGTGTGGGGGGAACAAAAAACAAAAGGAAAAATCCCCAACAAGCCACTCCTTCCCCCCTCCCAGCTCTTTCCTGGTACAGAACAGAGTGTCTTGTACTCCATTCAGCTGGCCTGGATGCAATGGTTTTGTGCACAGGTACAGTGACCTGCTGCTGCTGCTGCTGCTGCTAAACAATCCGGGGAGGCCCCGTGATTTTGGGGATGAAATTCCCTGATGGATGTGTTTCCCTGGGTCAGCCCAGGGTGACAGCTCCTCGCTGTCCCTGTCCTGCCATGCTGTGCATGCTCTGTGTGTGTGTGTGTGTATTTCTAGGGAAGTATTAAAAAAAAAAGAAAAAAAAGAAAAAAAAAGAAACATTTTCAGGGACTGGACAGAAACCGCTGCAGGAGTTGCTAGAGCAGTGTGCATACGCTCGAGAGGAATCCCTTTCAGTTCCTCTTTTCTTCAGCTTTATTTAAAAAGGGTTTGAAGGCTGGTTTAATTACAAAAACCAGCTCTCTAGACACCAAACAAAACGGCAGCCTAGCCTAAGTTGGCACCAGGACAGATGCATATTTTGCTCCCTTCTCCATGCCAATCGGCTGTAGCTCATCCAGTATGTCAATCCAAGCTGGCTGTCTGAAATCCAAGTTTAGTGGCCTGAAAATATCCTGGTCCGGCTTTGTTTCATGTGGTAAACAGCTTGCTCAGTTTATTTCTTCAACATTCAAAACAAAAATCAACACACACCCTCCCCCCAAAAAAACCCCACATTACTACATATTTTGGTAATAGCCTCTCTTTGCATTTCACCGCACTGCAGGATTTCCCTTTTTCCCCCTCTGTATACGCTGACCATGAAACGCTGGCAAAACACACTGCTTTTGAAAAGATAGGCTCGATTCTGCTGGGCACTGAGCTCTGGTGAATGGGCTCGAAGCTAAGACTGAAACAACTGAGTTCTGCAACAAAAATGTTTGAGGCTGTTTCGCCCTTGCAGCTTTGCCAGCTCCTCTGAGCTGCCTGGCCATCTCCTGGAATCAGCTAAGATTGGATCTGGCCACCTGTGGGAGCAGGCAGGGCTCGGGGATGGTGGCTTTGCAAAGCTGGGTCTTTGTGGAGCCTGGTGGCTCCTTGGGGTTCAGCCCCCCGTCCTGTAAAGGTTTGCAGGACAATGTGCATAGGGCAGGAACAGCAGGCAGTAGCAGGGAGGGTTTATCGTGATTTACCATTGATGCAAATTCCCTCCCCTCCCTTCCCCCTCTGCCATTTTAGCACAAATAAAGGGGCCCAGGCTCCCTAGTCAGCCAACAGGATCGGGACTGCCAAAAGAAAACAAACCCAGTGTGGGGAGGCTGCCCACAAAACACGGCTTAGTCAGTACTGCGGGGATGAGAAATAACCCAACAGCCTCCCAAAGGCCAGGGATGGAGTATGGCTTCCTCGAGAATGAAACTCAAGCAAGGACTCGTCTCTCCGGGTTTCTTACTGCCTGTTTCCTCACAAAGGAAATTGGACATCTCTGAAAACCTGAAATTGGGCCTCCACTTGCCAGCTTTCTAAGCAGAAGCAACAGTTTGCCACAGGGTACAGCTAAACCCCTGCGAGATGATTAACAAGTCACTCATCTAATTTTCACCTTTCCTGATAGCTTTGCAATTGACCTGGTGTTTACCAATACATTTACGGGTCACTGAAGAAGAAAAAAAAGAGAGATAGAATGCGAAGGGATGAAAGAGATATATAGCTTGGGAAAAAAAGGAGATTAAAAATGTCAGGGCAGCTGGAGAAATCCCTAGGAAATCAAGAAATATCCCCAACTGTCACCTTTCTTCTTCCACCTTCCTAGTGAGGAGTTATATGGTGTTCAAACAAGGCAAGAGCATGCCACCTTTTAATTACCATACTTATGTGGGTGCTTTATATGGGTACTTCATGTAGTGGAAATGCTGGGCAAATATTAACTTTGACTCTTTGGAGCCTTTGGTTTAAAACAAAGAAGCCTGGGAGGCGTGGGGAAGCAAACACTGGGAGAAGAGGCACAGTTCCAGCTTTTACCCCATCAGTGAGTCTGACGGCAGAAGAAGATGCAGAAGAAGATGCCACTGAGCACGGAGGAGAATTCAGCTGTGCTGAGAGCACTGCAAAGCCATACGCTCTGTCCTGCCCCATGCCTTTGTGTTCACATTGAGAGGCCATAAGAACAGAACCTGACTGCAGGCAGCCTCTGTCCCTCTTGGTCTGGGCTTTTCTGAATATGCTTTTCCTCTTCCAAACTGCAAGGCAGGGACACAGGACGGGCACTGCCTCTATTCCAGAGCAGTGTTGCTGTTAAACTCGGCAGGTTTGGTTGAAATCACCAGCAACAGGCGAGCAGCCCTGCCCTCCCCTGCCCTGCCCTGCCTGTGTGTGCTGGGATGGAGAGGCGTGGATGCTGCACGGTTTGGGAATATGCCACCCCATTCCCTGAAAACAGAGTGTTTCTGAGACTCGGGTCATCCATCCTGACACCACACTGTAGTGGGGAGAGAGGGTTTTGGGGAGCAGGAGGGGAGGGAAGCTCAAGCAGCTCTGGGAGGCACCACGCAGGCACAACCCAGGGCCCTGCCGAGCCCAGCTGAGCTGGGGCAGCACGGGCAGGGTTAATCCTGACCACAGCACACACTTCCCCTTTCCCCTCCCCGGAAAGAAAATAGCATATTTACTGCAAGGGGATGATGACTTTGCAGTGCTCCGAGAAGCTCTCCCAGTGGCCAGGGGATTTTCTAGGCTGGGAGGCTTCAAAAGCCTGTGTTTTTCCACCAAAAGGCTCTCTCAGTATCTCTTGGGTTCAATTGCAATTGCTCCAGTGAGGAACACACAGATTCATCTGGCTTCTGTACCACCCCAACAGGATAAAGGCACGGAGGGCTATGCTCCCAAAGGGCATCTGCCTGTTTGCAGGCAGTTATCAGGAAATGCACATCAGCACATGTAGACAGACACACGGGTGCATCGAGAAAATGCCTGCTTGCTGGATAAGTCTGGAGAGCTTTTATCTCTTGGGAAAAATGATTCATATGATACTCTGCCTGCTGAAACTCACAGGCGTTTGGTTTCTTTGCTGCTTCCCAGGAAAAAGAGCAGAAGCTTCTTTTAGATACTTGAGGAGGAAAGAGGAGGAAGAGGAGAGGAGAAGCAGAAGAACAAAGAAAGGAGAAAAGGAGGGTGGGCATTATTTGCTGGTGAAATCTTAGCACAGGGACTTGATGTTTTCTCACTGGAAGTGGAAATTCCACGGTCCCGCCTTTGAGAGGGGGGATGGTGAAGGCTGAAGGAGCAGAGATCTGCCCTGGGTGAGCAGGGGGGTTGCTGTGTCCCTGCCAGGCAGCCCCACTGACCCCTCAGGTGTAGGCAGCCTGGCCTTGGAGGGCTGTCAGCAGGAGGGTGGCAATGTGAATGTGTCTCCTGGAGGACCATGAGACCCTCGGAGATACAGACCCATTTCCAGCTCAGGAATGTTTTGATACTAATGGGAAGCAAAAGCAAAAGTAATTTTCTGCCCCGGGTGCAGCAATGCAGCTGTGTTTAACAGAGGCACAGACATCCAGAGGACAGGGAGGATTGCCAAACCCAGGCTTTTTCTTTCTCAGCAATACCTGGCATTTTCTTTTTGTCTGGATACTGTCCATCCAGTCTGGCCCCCTTCTCTGCTCTCAAATTTCCCCCCAGGAGTTAGATCTTAACACCTCCAAATGCAACTTGGCTTCCTTCCTAGAAGGAGCAGGCCTGTGGGAAAGGGGTTGCACAATGGCAACACCTTGGTTCAGTATGGACAGCAGACCTGCAAACCTTTTCAAGCCCAAAAGCCAGGGTGATTTGCCTTTATAACGGAGGGGCAACCCAGTGTCACTGGAGCAGCTTCCATTCCCAGAGCTGAAGGACTTGGGCTCCCTCTCTGTTTCACATCTGCACAGATGGAGAGGGCACAGTGTTCCTACTTTGTGTAATAAGGTCTTATTTGCACAGTAATCTCAGCTGTGGAAAGGAAATGTCTTCTCTGGCCCAAGTTGTGAGCCGTTAAAAATCTGGCAGATCCCATGCTGGAGGTGGCTGCATTTCAGTGGTGGGAAAAGTGATTTTCATATTGTTCTGGCATGGTTCTTGTAAACTGAACTTCTGTAACACTTCTCTGAGATCCATGGGAGTTTTTGCCTTCCCTAGGCCTGTGGTGCAGGACCATCAGTTTGTAAAACTGACTGAGAGGAATGCTGTAATGAAGTTTGTTTGTCAGAGGTTTTCTTTTTGTGCTTCTGTTTCATTTCTCTTGAGATAATCAGAGTTGACTTTTGCATGTCACACTTGAATCTTTTTCAAAACTGTCCGCCCTCAACAGGACACAACTCACTTGTACAGTTATGCCAGTGAAGTGTGTTTTTGATACATGTGCAGATGCAAATGACTGTTTTGTGATGACTGTCTTCTGTAAATGGCAATGACTTTGCCTGCTAATGAGGTGTGCCACTGGGTGCCATTTAAAACCAGACCCTTTCCAAGGCTGAGGTGAACATTCAGCATGAAAACTCCATGAACCAACTTCAGCAGCTCTTTTTCCCTGCTCCTGCACTTGTGGGCACTTTTTTCTGCCTGTCATACTGCGGGCCCACGTAGCTGTGTGGCTACACAGGAAACGGATAGAGGAAACTGATGCGAGTTAAAGATAGTTCAGAAAACAAAAATGGTTATTATTCAGCAGGATCCATTCCCTGACCTGCTCCACTCCACGGCCCCGTCAGCAGTTGTGCTGGCACAGTGCACAAGGTGGTGCAAGGGTGGAAACAAGGGGGTCAATGCTTCCCAGTATCCCAGGATGGCTCAGGATGGAAGGGACCACATCTGTTGGACCACATCACATGGCTCATCTGGTCCCACCTCCCTGTTCCAGCAGGGTCAGAGCACACGGCACAGGATTGTGTCCACATGGGTCTGGAATATCTCCAGTGAGGAGACTCCACACCCTCTCTGGACAATCTGTTCAGTGCCCAGGGAAGAAGTTCTTTCTTCAGGTGGAACTTTCTGTACATCAGTTTCTGCCCATTCCTCTTGTCCTACTGCTTGGCACCTCTAAGAAGAACCTGGTGCATCCTCTGGCCCCTCCCTGCAGATACTGACAGACGTTGATAAGATTGAAGCAGCTGCAGCTTGGGTTCCTTCTCAGATAGTCCCAAGATTTATTTTTGATGATCTGTTTGCAGGGTCTTTTCCAAGGAAAGATCTCACCCTCAATGACTTACCAGAGGATCAGATGCAAGCGTGGACTCACCTAGACACATCTGAGGCTGCAGCTCAGGGTGATGCCCTGCTCTCGGCCCTCAACACAGTCTGGCAGAGCAAGGGCAAAGAGCAGCCTGTTCCCTCTGGCTTTTGCTGGTACAGCTTAAACCATCAATGCCATTAAGGACAGGCTGTAGTGGTGGCACACAGAAATTTCCCAGCTGGCGTGCGAGATCTACTGTACAACCTTGTAAGATCTCATGGGAAAACCATTTAGTTCGATCCACGCTTTGCGCTGCATCTTGTCCCTCTTCTTATACAATTCCAGGGAGCAGCTGAGTTTTTGCTCATATAATAATACTTAAAAAAAACCTAACAACCCCAAACCCAAAAAAACAAAACCCAAAGGAAATTAAACCACAAACAACTATATTCAAAAAACAAAGGGTCTGGCCGCTGCCCAAGAAAACAAGGAAATTTAAAGATAAAGCAAAGTGTCCTTATTTCACCCCGTTGTGCCTGAGGATGGCTGGGGTTTCCAAAGAAGGCAAGACACGGCTTGTCCCGCTCTGCCAGGGAGTGGCCAGCAAAGGCCAGGCCCTCCCAGCAGATGAGCTGGACTTATCCCCACTCCTTAATGGGAAAGTCATGCAGCAACATTGAAACCCAGACATCGGAATCTAAAAGACCTCTCAGCCATGTGTGCGGCTGGGATGGATTAGGACTAAATGAGCCTGGACTCACTGATGGACATGGAATAGGGGCAGGCTCAAATGGGATGAGTGTCCCTCAAACCCGCTGATGGGGGTGATGTTTTGAAGGAGCAAGTGGGCCCTTTTTAATTTTTATTCTTTTGTGATACCAGTTTTACTACTATCACAGGCCTCCAGAGAAGCTAACTCTTATCATTTCTATTCATAAGTCATCATCAATTTAGCAAAATCTATTTGATTTATTCTTGAATAATTTGAATAGCAAAGAATTTCCTCTATCCTCCTTCTGAGCCTACGTGGCCCTGGTGAATGTCTGTGCTTTCATTTATGATGAAATTAAAAGGCACAGGCAGTGGCCTGGAATGGGGAGATGTTCCAAACCATTGGGAAACAAAATACCAACCCCCACCCGTGACATCTGCATCCCTGTGAATGCTTCTTGCAGGTGCATGTCCTGGGACAGGGTAAAATGCACACATCTGATTTTGATGTTCGTGTTGCTTGCTGAAATCCCATTAAACAAATGAGCTGCATATTTTTTTTCTGTTCTTTTCTCACTGTCATGTTTAGACGCTACTAATTCCCCTGTGCTCACTTGGACCCATCAAAATTTTATGCCATGAAGTGAAAGACCAGCAACAAAGACAGTCCCTTCAAACCTCTTATATCTTAAAGAACGAAATTGTTTCCAAGTGATCAGAACATTTTGCCAACTTTTCTTTTCGATAATGCCCTTTTCTAATCCAGGAATCAGAAGTGGATCTAGGTCTTAGACCTGACGTCATTTATAAGCACATTTCCTAGAGACAATGGGGTGCAAAAGCTACCTTCTCCTTGCAGCTGCACTGGCAGAACCAGCTGCCCTGAAATCCAAGCTTTTTGGCAGTTTCCAGGGGCACTGGGAACCTAGAGGCCATCTCCAAGGGAGCCCTCATTGCTCAGAAACAACAAGCTCCCCCCGAGGTTGCCAGCCAAGAATTCTGGGGAGCCTCAACCCCTCAGCAGGCTGGGAACATGGGGAGCTGCATTGGGCCTCCCATGTCCCAGCTGACAGCCCTCATTTCAGACCTGCTGATTATTCTGGGGTCTGGCTTTCTTTTTTGACACGCAGCATTTCAAACGTCTCAGTTTCAACTCAATGTGAATGAGGGAAATTTGTGGAAGCTTGAAAAAACTTGGCAGGATGGAAAAGCTCTTTCTCACCCATCTAAAGTCTTCTGTTTTCTCCTGGATGAGAGTAGGAGTTTTCGAGCTTATCTGAATTTTCCCAGTGGAAGTGAAGACTCCTGCCCAGTGAAGTAGTGAGAATAGCTTCCTTCTCTCAGTTATCTTTTGTGGAGCCTTCAGAAGTGGCACACAGTCTCCCCGAGCTGGATACTGTTCAGTGAGAGGGACAAATGCTGATATCCAGCATGGGCACTCCTGTGTCCAATTCCTCCAGAGGCACTCCTTTCCTCTGCTCTTTGAAATGTCTCTATTGCCAGTTATTCAAAACCGCACCTTTCCTTATTCTGGCCCTGAGGAATCAATGCATCTGGCAGGAGACTGCAGCACTGGTTCAGAGCCATTTGTGTGAAATACTGATGTCCAGACTGCTACTAGCTCTTACCAGCTGCTAAATAAGAACACCTTTTCCAGTGATTCCCAATTCCCCGAAGCAGTGTAGTGCTGCCCAAGCCTTTTGGCAACTGGGCCCTTGTACATACTTTTCAGTAGTCAGGTCGCAGTGCAGGAAGCTGCTGGAAAATTAGTTTGAACTGGATACACACACAGATAACGCTGCTAAAAAGTGCTTCCTCTTCCAAGGACTTGTGTCCTTTATGCCTGTTTGCTCGGTAGTTTGCAGCATGGCCTTTCTCCAAGGAAGCCTCCTTCCAAGCCCAGTCTCTGTGTGGAAGCTGGCACGGAGTCCCTGCTGTGGGTGACTCAGTGGGGAGCGTGCACAGCTCCGTGTTCCCGAACGTCAGCTCCTTGCCTGCCAGCAGCATCCCAACTGCACTTCCCAGCGAGAGAAGGACTAACAGGGTGGGCATCTGTCTCGCCCTGACATTCATCAACTGCCTGAGAGGCACAGCTCCAGTGTGTAAACGCTCTGCTTGGAGCCAGGGCTGCAGCTTGCCTGCCCTGCGGCTCTGACCCATGGCACGGCCCCTGCAGCGGGGTGGTGGCTGTGAGCTCGGGTGGGATTAGGCAGCACAGGTGGTACCACCTGCTGCAAAGCTGTCCTGCCCCAGCTCACTCCCTAGTGGCTCCCAGACGTGTAAGAGCCGGCTCAGTTGCTGAAGGGGAAGTGGCCAAAGGGACAATGGGCTCCTTGTAGCTGTTCAGCAGCATCACTGCCTTTGCCACTGGCTGGCATTTGGCACAGCTCCTTGGGCTGGGTGCAAGTGGGGTGAGTGGTTTTGGCTGTGCCCCTCTGCAAAGGTGGCCGGAAGAGTCACAGGTTTGTGCTGATCTCTAACACAGACTGGGGCTTTCTGTTTGCCATGAGATCCACAGGGATGTGAACCACTGCAGCCTCTGTCACAGCCACTGCAGGTCAGCAGTTTACGGCTGCTGCTCTCCTTTATTCCCGTGCTTTCCTTGCTGTGCTTTCCACTCGTTTGGAAGAAGTACCCAGCTAGGCACCTTTCCTGGGGGAGAGCCTAAAGCCTCCCTAGAGCCAAGATGCTGCACCCTGACAGTGCTGCTGCCTTTGCCTGCAGCCGAAGCGTTTAAGCCAGTGGAGTCATCCATTGATAAAGCCACTGCCGAGTGTCCCTGTCGCTGTCACTGCCTACCACAAGACCCGCTCTGAGCAAGTGGAGTCCAGCACTGCCAGGTGACACATCCAGACCCTGCAGCTCTACCATCCTTAGCATCTTCTGTGTTGGTAGATGGGAACTGTGTGTGGCATTTTTTATCAAATCCCATATGGAGGCCAATCTGAAGTCTGTGAGTCTCACTACACACCTCACCTCTCTGCCCCCTCTCCCCTACATCCCTCAAGCATACAAGAGGTGGAAGCCCCAAGACCAGACCCCCTGAACTCCATCTCTTAGCTGGCCGGCTGCACTGCAGAAGAGTCTTGGTGTTCAGAGGATTGCTAGGGGAGCTTTTTGTTTGTATTCTGATGCAGCTTCTTTGTATTTTATACCAGGGCCCCAATATCTCGTGCAGATAAATGCTGTATGCTCCATGGGCATATGTTGTTTGGCTTTAATAGCCAATAAAGTGACTACAGAAATCAAAGTGGATGTGACTGCCTCTAGCCCATGTCACAGAGGTCACTGCCACAGCCACCTCTCTTCTTAGGGCAGGTCACACCATGAGCTTTGCCAGAAGGCCAGGTACCTGCAGACTGACCCCAAAGCAAAGCACAAAACCTGCTCTAGCACACCACTGACCTAATTTCTTGTACTGAGCCATCCCACGGTGCCAAGATTACACATGGAAAACCAAGATTAAGCTCTGCTTCTTCTGGCAAGGGCCCTTTGATAACTCCAGGAGGAGGTCTGTAGGTGAAGCATAGAGTACAAACACCTGTCCAGCTCCAGGAAACTGGGAAGAAGGGCTGATAAAGTTACCCATATTCATAGCTTCAAGCTTCCTCTTTAATCCAAAGAAAGTTCAAGTGACTTTCACTCTATAGCCCCCAGATGATAAGTCTTTTCTAGCTGTAGCTGGTCCTCACACACTGTAGATATGATTTGTATATCTAGTCCAAAGAAAGCAAGGATTTGAAATTTTTGGAGGACAATGTATGCTCATTTATAAATTCCAGAGTATCCTTACGTGATGAGTATTCATTGTGATGCCAAAGTCAGGAGGAGCAATTGGCACCATTTGTCAGAGTTCATCCTTCAGACAGTTCACCTGGGATCAATTGATTCCAGGTAAGGCAGCTGAGGAAAAAGGACCTGTGTTCCCTGCAAGTCCATTTCTAAATACAAGGATATTCTGATCTACATATTTGTGTGAGACTATAGAGAGAGCTTCATCTTGTGGGGCTTTTGTTCAGTTTTCTTCATTTCCTGAGAGCACATCCTGCAACAAATGCTCAAAAACCCAAAAACCTGATGACATTAAAGTGCCCAGATTCATTTACTTCCCTGAATGTCAGGCGGTGGAAAGACGAGACAGATTTTCTTGCCTCTGGCCTAGTCCTCCCTTTCTGGTCTGGAGATGTCGGCACCGCTAAAGCATCTTGGCTTGGCATTTGCTTTATCTGCTGTTTGCACAGATACTGCTCTGAATAGTACTTTATTTTTTGTGGTACCAGATGGCTGGATTTTAAAGGAGGAAAACACTAGTGGAAGAGACATTTGTCTTTTCTGAAGAACAACAAACAGAGCTCAATGTTGACCTACAGCCTCCAGCTGTCTGGTGGACTGTCTGCCCCGAGCTGCAGAATATCCATCCTTACTGGAGCCAACCTCCCAGCATTCCCATGCATTCCCGCCCTGGCATTCACACCTCACAGCTTGGGTCACTTCAGTGCTGATTCTTCAAATTACTCAAAAGTACCCAGTGCAAAATAACGAAAATCATGACAGTATTTCTAGCCCTTGATTGAGCTACTCAGTTTCTACAGCTGGTGTGTACAAGTGTTTGTACCTGTGTGTGCTGTAGGGTTTTTAAGAGTGTCACTACATTGACAGCAAGTGTCAATCAGGGAGGCAGCAGGAGGAAGAAAAGGTTTCTGCTGTCACACAACAGGTTTAATTGAACAGGAACAATGCATGACTTTTAAATGCTCATATCCTTAATGCTGCATTGACATATTAGTGTTTCTTTAATACATTAAAGTTAAAAAAGAAAGATTCCTTAAAGCTCCAGCCATCCTTCTGCTGTCTTAAAACCACAAGAAGTCAGGAAAGGGAAAATTTAAGTTATGCATCTTAATATGGTTTATGTTGCACGCCTGATAGCAATTAGTTTTAAAATGTTAAGCATTAGTACTTTTAAATTATCTTTTATTATTTAATCTATTTTTCATTATTCATTGTTATTAATTATTATACTTTTAAATTATTATTTATTTTTATTATTTATTTCATTAGAACCTGGAAATCTCCTGAAATCAGCTGCCAATCCTTTCACATCTGAAGGACCTTACTAGGACCACGTCTTTTATCAAAAGTGGCTGCCNGTCAGTTTCCTCCTTTGCCCAAGGGATGCAGACTCACATCTCTAGTGGTGACTGCTCTCACAGCTGGGAAAGAAACCGTGCCCCCAGTGACTCCAGCTAAATGCATCTTTCATGGCTGGGAGTCATGTGCAGTAGGCTGAGTAGGAAGGCTGGGAATGACCTTCCTCTCTCAGGACAGCTCAAGGAGTTTGATGCTTGGAGGAGAGAAGTCTGTGTCTGGCCCTCCAGCCCCAGAAGCTGAAGTCAGACCCCCGTACTCCCCAGAGGAATGCAGGCATTGTTGAAGCAGGAGTCACGCCACCCTGTCGCCCTGTGGGCTCAGAAAGAAAGCCACCCTGACCACAGCGTCTCATACAGAGCATCATTCAAGGGGCAGCTCAGAGATGGCTGAATGAATCGAGCCATTTGTGTGAAATCTGTAGAAAAAGGCCACATCTGTGGTCATGATAGGGCCTAGGATTGAGGCAGGCACTGAGCAGCACAGTCCAGGGGCACTGCTGGTCACACCCTGAAGCACAGACTTCAGTACATTTGTACACTTCTGTGCACAGAGCTGTGGGTGCTGGGGATGAGCATTGAGTGCGAGGTGCTAAAGCCTTATTTTGGGAGCCTAAAGCCTCGGATAGTTCTAGATATACCTACAAAAAGCCCATTTACATCCACATAAATGCCTTTGTAATGACAAGGAGAGGCTGCCAGTGCTACACTAATGAGGGCTGGGGCCAGAGTGCTCTGTGTCACAGGAAGGAGCCCGAGGGAGAGGACTGGAATGACTCCCTGGGACACTCCCGACAGGCAGATAGAATGCACAGAGTTCTCCAGCCTGTCTTCACCTGGCTCAACACACTTAAGGGAGAGGGGATGGGGGTGGCAAGTGCCTGCCCAGCACAGCAGACATGTCTCCTTCGTGACTGCCCCACCTCGCCACCTAACACGTCCCAAAACCCACAGGTAACTGAAAATTTCCTGTTCGAGTAACAGGATAAAACTGCTTATTTTGTGTGTGTGTGTTGCAGAGAGAAGGTCTGGTTTCACTGATACTTTTCTACTGCTGGTGCATTCACACTTGAGTTGCTTCAAAGTGCTCCTGCCTGTTCCCTTGGATGACAGAGGCCATCACAAGGTGCCCTTGGAGAGTAGGTGACACTGGAACAGAGCAGTGACAACGACGGTGGTTCTCTGGTATGGAGGTGTCAGCCTATGTCCCTCCTCAAAGCTGCTTCCAGAAAGGAGAAAAGACTGGTTATAGGTCATGGGGAACTCTCTCCCGAGGGAACAGAAGGGCCCTTATGCAAACTGGACCCACTTGGTGGGGATGTTCGCTGTCTCCCCGGGGCCCAGGTTAAAGATGTGAAGGTAATGAAGATAAATCTTCCCAACCCTGGTGCAGCCCTCAGATTCATTACTGATATTCCAGCTGGACAACAATGGAGTTCCCACAAGAAGTCTGAGGTCAGTCAAGAGACTTCAGGGCCTTGGGATGACTGGTTAAGGGATCTGGAGTGTAAACAGTGCTCCTCTCTGTCTTCTGGTGGCAAGGAATGAGAGAAGAAACAGGAAGACCCTGCAGATCAATACCTTGCTTTGAGCCGGGTGCCAGTGGCAGAATTTGGGGTTTTTGATTGTAGAATAATAGTTGGAAAAGACACCTCAGATCATGGTGGCCATGGCCTGGCTTATCTCTAGCAAGTCCGGTTTTATCTCTTTCTCCCCTCAAGTCTAGTACAAAGCTCTTTCGGTCAGCCCTGCTAACTCCTGCACAAAGATCCTTTCCCCCTTTAAGGCAGAGGGACCCTGTCTGTCACCAGCAGGGGACATCTCACTCCCGAAACTACCTAAGAAGAGGTGGGGTTGGGCTCTTCTCCCAGGCAATACGTGACAGGACAAGAGGAAACACCAGGGGAGGTTTAGATTGGATATTGGGAAAAAGCTATTCCCTGAGAGGGTTCTCAAGCACTGAAAGAGTGGTCAGGCATTGGAATAAATTGTCCAGGGAGGTGGTGGAGTCACAAGAGGTGTCTGGATGTGGCACCTGGGGACATGGTTTTGGGGTGGTTATGGTGGTGCTGGTTAATGGTTGGAGAAGGTGATTTTGAAGGTCTCTTCCACACTGATGATCCTGTAGGATCACCCCAGGGTCAAATCCTACTTGCTGTCAAGCAGCACTTGCCCAGGAGTGCAGGCAGTAAATGCAGAGCACTGTTCAACCAAAATTAAGGAGCTGCTGTAGACACGCTGATATATCCAGCCACTAATATGGGATAAATTCGGTGTAATGCCTTGTAAAAATCTGTTTGTCACTTCCAGATGCTCGTGCTTGTAGCTGGTGGCTGAGCTTGGGGGGCTCAGATGTAAGTAATTAACGTTCTGGCCCTGTTAACATTCCACTTTCTTCCACTCTGATGAAGCGTCCCATTGTAAAGCAGACAACAATGAAAAGCATGTCCATTTTCAAATTGTTTAAATGTATTAATCATACAGGCTGGGGTGGATTTTCATTAATCATTTTTAAAGTTGTGTATGGGGGGAGGGATTAGCTGACAGAACTGTGCAATGTCACTGCCAAGAGCCCTGACTCTTTTAGTAACTGTGTATGAAATTAGAGGGGAAAAAAATCTTTAGCTTAGTGACCAGACCAAAATACATTTTTACAGCTGCCAAGGTTCTCACTGCAGATATAAACCAGAATCTAAAGGGATCCCGTGTATGTGTGTGCTGCACTATGACATCCTACTTCCAGCAGCACTGGCATTAGTTTGGTCGGAGGCTGAGTGGTGGAAGGGGAGGGCAAGGGCTTGGCAGCAGCTGCACCCTGGCCAGCGCTGTGTTATGCACCCAAACAAAATCATTTAGGGAGACGAGGTTCATGCCACGAGCTGCTGTTGTGTTTCGAGTGTGTGTAATGGCTCCAGAGGGGCCGGGCTCACCCCTCCGTCCCGCAGGTGTGGGGTGGGGCTGGGCTGGGAGGAGATGCTGCTCCTGGGAGCAAGTGCAGACACAGGATCACAGAATCACAGCATTAACTGGGTTGGAAAAGACCTTTGAGATCATCGAGTCCAACCTGTGACCCACTGACATCACTGAGTGCCACATCCAGTCTTTCCTGCAACACTTCCAGGGACGGTGACTCCACCGCCTCCCCGGGCAGCCCATTCCAATGCCCAGTCACCCTTTCCGTGAAGAAATTCCTCCTATGCCCAGCCTAAACCTCCCTTGGTGCAGCTTAATGCTGTGTCCTCTTGTCCTACTGCCTGGGAGCCACCGTGGTCTCTCAGCATCTCCCTCCCCCTTCCCACCTCAGCCCAGGCAGTGCAGTCACCTGAAGGGACAGGTGAGCTCTGCTGCAGTAATCACCCCTCTAGGCTGTGACATCTTTTAAGGAACCTCTTCCATCCCCACAGTGCCCCAAGAACAGCCTTTTGCTTGATCAGAAATTGAACAGGCAGTCAGGAGCTCGGGCACAGGGTGAAATTGAGTCTCAGCGCTCGGCTGGTGGCTGGTGCAGCTACAGGGAAACACTGCAAAATTGAAACTCAGCACAGAGAGAACTGGGCTTGTGCTTTTGCCATGTTTTCTTTTAAGTCCCCTTAGTACTTCTGTTGCACGAGCTCTGAAGATCTAATGTCATAATTCATAAGTACCACAACGCTGTTTCCACTCAGAGGTTTTCAGCAGATTTTGCAAATAAACCAACGGCTTTATGACATGTATTAAATGCACACTGAACAAGATGAAGACACCTGAGCAAAACAAAGTACAAAATAAAGGAATAGCCACTGATTGTAAATAGCAATTCATAAATTGCAGAGAATAAATCACAATTTATAAATCACATATTATAAATCTCAATTGCCCTTCAAAATCTCCCACCCAGACTTTTGAACTTCTTTTCTGATGCTGATGGCGGAATCCATGTCCAAGTTATCACTTGGCACTTGCAATAAATTCTTAAGATGAATGCAAAAAAATTATTAGTTCGTTCTATTAATTATGTTAGAAAATGCTGTGCAGCATTTGAAACATATCCTCTCAGATGAATGGAAATCAGATGCAGCCCTGTTTTCTTACAGTCTGTTTCTCCCACTTTCAACAACAAAGTGCAAAGAAACATGAAATGGGTCTGGAAGGGCAACTAGTTTTGTAACATTTCCCTGGAGAATGGAATAATTTGGATTTTTTTCCTTCAGACTAAATCTGAAGCACATTTGAAAAATGAGCAAGAATCATATGTCTGAAATCTTCAGGGAATGTTAAGGCTAACAGGAATATTAAGGCTAACCTCAGAGATGCTCTGGAGGATGCATATTGGCTAAATGATGTCCAGCCTTTGAAAACCTGGATATGCTCCAGCTTGGGGCTTGGAGAAAAAGGCCTTAATGAGCCTCCAGTATCTGCATCTATTGTTCAACAGAACATCTTGGGCTGGGTGAAAGATGGATGCAATTTGTGAGGATCTAAACCTAAAGCAGCAGCTCCTGCCCTTATTTGCACTGCTTCAAAGGCTTCCTGTGAAGTCTGGGAGATCAAGGAAAAGGGAAAGATCAAGGAGAAGGGAATGAACTGTCTCAGCCTGACCTGCCCTTTGGCCAGGCCGTCTGGGGAGGTGGCGTGGGGCAGCTTTTAAACCGTTCAGCTCCCCAACCCAGCGACCTTGGGCTCAGGAGAGGCTGGGATTGCCTCTGCCTTCGTCCACATCATCAGCTGTGCCATCGTACGGACCTGAGGGTTTGGGTGGCCACATGCTGCTGCTGCTGGGCAGTTCCACTATTACCCTCCTACACACTGAAAGGGGAAATGTACTTGAAGGTTTTCTTCTTTTTTTACCCCCTTGGCTGGAAGAGAATGCCCAACTACTGAAAGAAAACACAGGGCAGGATGCAGGAGTAAGAAATAGCTTGGAGGGACTCAGTTTAGGTCAGGTTTCTGGAAACTCACAGCTCTATCAATTTACAAACTGTGAATGAGGAAAAAAAAAGTCATTTGTAGTCCATGCCCCCCTCGACTCTCTGCAGCCTGTAAAATGTGTTTTTAATCCCAAAAAGCCTCACCACTGCTGGCAGTCCCAACTCTGCTCCTGCTGCCAGGGGAAAACTGGGGGATAAGATGAAAAGTGACTGAATGACATAGGAAATATTAGTGAAATATTCTGAAAAATGATTGGCTGGAACACATTTCACAGATTCAGCAAACACCTAACATTCCCATCAGGTTGGGTGTGACGATGAGAGGGTCACCTTGAGGAGTGACAGATTAAACAAGCTTATAAAGCCCTAAGAGAATTTTAGAGAGTGTTATTTAGCCTTGGTGAGCACAAACAGGGAAACAAAAAAGTCAGCTCTGCTCATGTCTCAGGACAGCCTTGCTTCCAAGAGTGCACTGTTCCTGGCTACCTTAAATGTCTTTGGACTGTGCTTTGTTCCTTGTTTCTATTTTGCTTCGCAATTGCCCCCAAAGTGAAAAGTACTTCAGATAAAACAGAAAAAAACTGATCAGCAAGTTGTACCAAGTGTGCAAGACCCAGCCTCCTGAAGTGAGACCAAGCCAAGAAACGTAATGGAAATTTTGACTGCGTTTGAAAATGGTTATTGTCACAACTTCAAAGCCACTCAACCAGTTTTCTGCATACTTAATGTGCTTTTAGCATTTCACCAGTACACTCAAAATCTACTGCCTGTATGTCCAACCATCACCATAAACATGCAGTGTTGTTGTTGGCATCTAGGGCCCAGTTATGCATTTGCTTGTTTGCTTTTTGAAGCACAAGTAAGCCATGCCAGTTTTCCTGATACCCCAAAATAAACAAAAGGCACAATTTTGATCCAGTAAAATTTGGTCATGAGGGTCATGAATAACTAAAAAGCTGTGCTCATGGGTGATAGGATGGAAACTGCACTCATGATTTGCTGGTGTACAACCACACTAAAACATCGTTAATCATCTTTGGTGGAAGATGCAAGTCTGTTACTCCAGTGGATTCTGTGGGAATAACAAAAAGCCTTTTTCTAAGATGGGGAAGGGTCACCAGCATCCTTTCTGAACACCACTGGCCCTCTAAACTAAACACACCTCTGGTCTAAAATTTTTTATGCAACCATGGAAAATAATGGAAATGAAGGTGCATGGCCAAAATCGCTATCCTGCCCTGGGAAAGCATTTTAAGAAAGCTCACTATCCATGGGCAATGCTTACTGGAATCCTGTCATAGAACAGATGAAGTCTGAGCTTATGATAGCCCCAGGTATTCCAGGCCTCCTGAAAAGAAAATGAGAGAGAAGGCATGTTCTGTTTCCATTGGGCTGGAAAGAACAAGAGTGAACTATCCTGTACAGAGCTGCGCTGCTTCTGGTACCCAAACCAGTCCACCTAAAGCCAGTGTGGCTCTCTCTGCCCTCTTCTGCCACTGACAGTCCCTTTGGACTCCTCCTTAAATGAACATGGAAATCCAGATTTCTCTTCCACGAGGTGAAAAGATAGAGCTGTTGAGGTCAGGTAGGCCGCACTTATTTTGCTATTTTATTTTATTTTATTTTATTTTATTTTATTTTATTTTATTTTATTTTATTGAGGGAGGGCTAGCACAGGGTGGGGGCTATTCTGCAGGCAGAGGACGAAGGCAATGGGTGCCTGTCACAGGGCAGCACCAGCCCTGCGGCCCTGGTGGTGTTTTGCGCCATCAGAGGGGAAGCCAGCGAGGTCTTCCTCCCATTTGGCCTTAGGAAGAAAGGTTTCATCACCCCTGTTTCTGCCAGCTGAGGAGGCACTGAGCCAACAGAAAATTGGGAGGGGAAGCAGGACAACCAGCTTCTGGGAGTGGGAGGGGAGAGGGGCTGCCAGACCCCGCTGTTTGTGTTTCTATTTCTGTTTTAAGTTCTGTTTTGAAGTAAAACACATTATTACACCTCTGCAAACTGCTGCATTTTCTAAGCCAGCCCAGAAACACAGCCTACGATCTCGTGGCAGCAAAGTCTGGGGGCACACGTCGGAATACAAAGGCAAAAGAAGACAGGCTGTGGTCTCACCACCTCCTTGTGCTGGCAGGAGCAAATCTCTGCATAAAAGCAAAGCTAGGAAAACATCCACCTGATATCCCTTCCAAACTGCAGCTTGACTCAGTCACAGCTCTGTTTATCAAGCTGAGCTCCTTTGTTCCAGCCCTACTACTGCTTGTTTTTCAGGTCGACTCTCTGCTGCAGGAATTTTGCTTTTAATTTCCCAGGCAGCTGGAGCTTATTAAATGTGATTTTCCAGAGCAGCATTTTATATCAGTACCCGATAATGGCTCACCTGTAAACACCCTCTCTAACGAGCACCTTTGGGCACCCCTGGCCGTGGTTGGCACGGGGGGGATGCCGGGTAACAAGTTTAAGCCCCAACTTTCTTCAGTGCATTTTTCCCCTGCTCCCTAATCTCTCCTGACATAATGTTGAAAGTTATTACTTAGCTGCATAAAGAAAACCATCTGTCAATTATTTACCTGCTCACATGTGGGAGCAGGTACACAGAAGCTGTTAGTGCAAGCCAAGGCAACCGCTGCCCAGCTTCTGAGAGAGCAAAAATCCACTTCTAGCCCTCTGATTCAATCATCTACGTAGGGTAAGTCAGTAAAAAAGATCTGTTCTCCCTCAGAGAACAACTGAGACTCCTCCAAATACCATTTTGGACATCCAAGTCACAGCTGAGGAACCTTTCAACTTCTTTTGAGAGCATTTGGAAAATGAGATTGTTAGCAGCCGTAAATAAGGATTTAAGTGCACATCTAGCTGAAGAGATGTGTGGAGGTTGTTCACGCTCATCTGTGAAATGTATCCTTATGCTGTGTAGTAAAAATGCAACACTTGAGCTCCAGTCAGCATCCAGAACACTCCTGTCAGAAATGACAATGTTTACTGCTTCTCCAGTTTCCCTGTCATGGAGACTGGGCTTCTCAGAAGCACTTGGTGCCTGCTGGAGCCCGGTCCTGTCGCCATCAGTTTAACAACAATTTCAGTTGAGCCAGACTCTGAATAGAGGGCTTTGCCTATGTGTGCCCTGACTAAAATGCCCATTTTTTTGCCTTGCATCCTGCAAATAACAGGAAATTGTACCAAAGGTTTTGTGAGACGGCTCGAAAAGAGCATCTGGGAAAAAAGTCACTCTTGAAGAAACTCCTGACCTGTAGGCAGGCTTCTGCTAATGTTACTCCACAGTAGATATTTTCTGCTGCGGTTAGCAGAATCACTTGAGGTCTGTGGATTTCTTATTGGCCTCTCTGGAGCTTAAAAGGAGAAAAACAGGACTTCTTGTTTTGGGCTTGTGTGCTTGAATTTGCTGTAGCATAGCCTTTGGTGGACACTGCCCCCCTGGGTCCATAGAACTGGGAAAAAGCCTGAAAGCCAGCATTTAAGAGAATCCTTGCTGAAAATCAAAATATATCTTTTGGTAAACAAAGATTCTGCCATTTAAAAATCTGGCTGGTGTTGTTAATGTTTTCATTGTTCTTACAATCTTTTTTCTTCTGGTGATCTCCAAGGAGAGGCTGGCAGTTCCAAAACAGAGTTGTCTAGATGGGTCTTTACTGACACCCTGAATCCAAGCTGGGTAAAGCTGGTTGGGTTGGTGGCGGTGCCTCAGCTGAGATTTACTAAAGGAAAAAAAGGCTAATTGCCAAGGAATTTATGCTATATACCAGCAGCAATATTGCCAGACCTGGCGAGGGTTAAAATACTTGCTAATAGATAATACCAGGCATATGTTACTCACTTCCCTGTAGAAGGAACGAAAGCTTCAGGAAGATGTTTCTCCTCCAAGTCTCCAAACTGGATGGAATAATAGAACTGTTTCCTTGAATTATACACTCACAAATGGTAGCAGCTATAACTTGAACTCCCAGAAACAACGTGCTAAAGATTCTGTAGAAGATAAACTGGGATTACATCTGCTGTAAATAGCCAGCATTCATGGAGCAGTGTGTCAGCTACCGGAATAACTGTGCCTTAACTTTGCAGATGATCTGCTACTTGTGGGTGCTCCATCCTCTCAAGAATAAAAGGAAGAGGAAAACAAAGCACACTCGATGTTGGCTACAGTGAGATCAGTCAGGTCAGTGCTGAGCATTTTCAGAAACCCCAGGCAATGGAAGCTAAACTGCTTGTTGTGCTGGCTGGGCAGGGAAAATGTGGAATCTGTAGAAGCCAGAAGCAAAATGGCCAGCTTAAGGCAGCATTATCAGCAGCTGTTTTTTGGTCTTAAATAGAAAGTGCTTTTTAAGGAGGTCTGTTGGGAATACTCCTACAACTAAGTGAGCCCACAGCAGCGTGCTGCTGATGACTAAGTAAATGGAGATGGAGCAGAGTTGAATGGTTCCCAAAGGAGTTGCCATATTTCTTTCCAGGATTTCTTGGACAGGACTATATGTCTGAGCTGTTTGTGATGCCTTCATAATAAGTATGGCCCTGTGAGATCGGGTATGCACACACTGCTCCGACGTTTTGGTGTGTGCAGTGTGTCCAAGGCACTGGGAACACCTCGGGCTGTCCCTGTGCCCAGCACCTGGGGCCAGCCCTGGCACCTGACCAGCCCTGCTGTGAAAAGCAGCACGGGGCTGGCTCTGTTTGGGCCAGCTCTCGTCCTCCCAGACGACGCATGGGTATGGAAACACTTCTGTGTTGGGAGGTGCGATGGGATGAGTGGGAACTGTGCCGGGCCTGTTGTGTTTCATGTTAAAAACAGGATCCCTGTGCACGGGCTGCCGAGCTGAGCTAGGATGCCTTTTGCTGCTCTACAGGGGGCCTGTCTGAGATGTGCACAGGGGGATGTCCCAGGCAGTTGTACAAAATCTTCAGATTTTCCCAAGACAGAGACAGATAATTGGAAAAAATTGCATAAAGGATATTCCAGGATTTATAACTTCCTTTCAGCAATGTTTGAGCAATTTTGCCAGCATCCAGTGTTTCTGTTGCATACAAGATGCTGCACAGTCAATGCAGCAATGAAGGAATCACTGCTTCGCTACAACTTCAGCATAAACTCAATTTACAGCTCACAGTCCCAGGATGCTGAGACCCAGCCATAGATGATAGTGTGTTCTAGATCCTCTCTTTGATTCTTAAAACCACCTCTTCCATTCAGGACACGTTTTTTCTAAACACATTTCCTTGTCAGTTTACAATTTCTATTTCAGAATACTTCATTTTTACCTGCAGTGGGAGAAGCCTGACAGCACAGAGGACAACTGTCAGGGGCACACACGCTGCAGATGCCATTAGAGGCAAGTCAGCCCTTTCAAAGACATTTTTAAAATATCATCTCCACAGCCGGTGTGGCCATTTGTTAAAAACAAATGGCACTTGGGGAGCCTGGAAACCAGGGTCAGCCATTAGGTGGATCTAAAATATGTGTCATCTGTTTAGTGTTGTATCCCCTTACCGCTGCCTTTTCTCAGAAGGCCGATCCCTCGAGGCTGGGGAGATCAGAGGGAAACAGGAGACCCATCTGCAACCTGCTGATGAGCCAGACATCAACAGATTATCTCTGCTGAGGGTGAGAGCCACGGGCTGAGTGCATCTGTGGCAGTGACAGCACCCGTGCCACAGCCATGGCAAGGACCAGCTGAGGTGCCTTCTGGGGAGGGCACCTTCCCACAGGCAGCAAAAGAAGGGTGGGATTGTTGGCTGAGTCACTCCAGAGTACTTGGCACTGGTATAAAATCAGTGGGCTCAGCCTGGCCCTGCGGTTTCCTTTCTTTCTGGGCAGGGATCTGCACAAGCCAGAGGAGCTGCTGGGTGGATGGGATTTGCAACCGCTTTATTTTCTCTGGGCTAAAAATACTCTGCAAACTTGGGTTTTATTTTCCATTCCTAACAGCTGAGCCCCGGTCTGGAGGGAATGAATGTGTTATCCCACTGTGAAAACATCTAAACAGGTGGAAAGGACAACGGAGGGTAGAAAGAGAGGGTGGAGACTCTGCTTTTAGACAGAAATCCTGTTTCCTTTCTAAAAACAGACTGAAGGCCCTGTAGGTCATTTTAAAACTAAAACTCGTATTCACCTTCTCATCTATTTTCTTATGAGAAAGAGCCTTGTGCTGGAAAACACCAGGAGGAAAATAGTTATGGAGACACTGTCAGAGGAAAGAGAAAATTGTGGGCACTGTGCTGCTCTTTTAGTCAGACCCAAACATTCTGCCAATAAACCTCATTTTTCACCTGTAACTTCTGTTGTGCCAGCTGGACTCTCCCATTCAGCTGCACCAAAGGGCTTTCTTTTATCTTCTTCAGAGAAAGCTCTTCATGAAAACTACCCTAGCTCTGAGACAGCTCTGTTGAGGCATCTCAGTGCTGCCTGGTGGTGCTGTTCCTGCAGCCACCCCTGTGCCTCAGCACAGAAAAGGCTATCAGACAGGTTGAATTGTGCTAAATGTTATGTTTCCCATTTCTTCGGTATGGAAATATTTTCCACTAAGAAGTGTGATCCTGCCTGGTAAGACTCCCTTCATCCAAATCCTGTCTGGATTGCAAGTAAGTCTGCAAAGGCAAGGGCTAATGCACTAATCCATTCTGGTACTGTATGTCTTTATAGGAGCTTTTTAGATGAGAAAAATAAGAATAAGAGTCCAGAGACTTGTGCTATAAAGAACGTAATCAATAAAGTTATTCAAAGTTGTACACAAAAGCACTCACATGGATCATTAGGGCAGAAACTTTAATCCACTGAGGTTTAGAAATGAGGAATTTCTTAAGTAGCACCTGAGTTGGTCTTTTTTCCCTCTACAAGTCTTTAGGGCTTTGCGGATTGTAAATCCTGCGAAAACACTTATTTTCAAATAAATATTGTGGAGGAAAAGTGAAAAGGGGAGGGACTGTGGGACACGAGGCTCTTGTGGTAACTTCTGCCACTGCCATCATTTGTGTGGCCTCTTTGGCCCAAAGCAGAGGGAAGGAAGTCTGGGGGATGGAGTAGCATGTGGGAACTATGCAATAAATGAGTGAAAAGACACATTTAGCTGATATACTCTACTCAGATAAGGCTGTTCTACGTATCAGCTGTGCGTTTACTGCATATGTTCTATTTGCAGTGTTGCTGGCATCAGGCTGCAAGCCCATTCGAGTTGTCTGTACTAGGCCTCCACAGCAGGTCTAGTGGAGATGTGAGGGTTCTCTCCCTCCACCAGGAGACCTGTGGCCTTTGCAGTGGAAATTCAGGAATCCTGCTGTTGCTGGATGAGTCTGGGTGCATGACCCAGAGGTGCCTCGGACAGCCACATCAACTAAGAACTTGTGCGCTCATTAGTTTTATGTGTAGGACTAAGACTAAGTTCATTTCAGGGCTGCCAGAGGCTCGTGGCTGGGAGTAGCTGATTTAGGCTTGTTTGGGGGGCCATTTCTGCTTGAGGGTAAAAGAGAACATGGGGGAGAACTCCTCAGAGATTTCTTCTGCTGTGTGTAAGCCACCGGAGCAAAAAGTGAGCGGAGTTTGCTATGATTCATTCAGACTCCACAACACTAATGGCCATTACAATGGATTCAGAATAAGAGCACAAAAAAAACCCCAACAAAAAGCAGAGCCAGAAGAACTGGTTGGGTCACCACCAACAGAAATACTTTGACTTCATCCTGGTTACAAATAGTCACAGTTCAATATTGAAAATGTTGTCAAGGGGGCACTGGTGTTCTAGAGAGCACCTGTGAATTGGAAGTCAAGGAAAAGCAGCCTGGCCAAAGTCAAACAAGCCAGAAGCAAGTGCCTGAGGGGGGAGAATGGAGAAAGACGACTGAAGGAAGAAAACATAAGCAGGGGAAAATGATTTTGCTGCCTGATTGCTGGTTTCAAGGTTAAAGAGAAAAGATGAAATCAAAGTACCCATTAATTCTAACTATTCAATCTAACTTAGTTTGCTAATGCTGCAAAACCACTGGTTCACTTTTATCTAAAATTGCAAAAGCGTAATTCAAAGCCTGTTCAAAGAGAATAATGAGATAGCCCGGAAGACCATTACCTAAAACCCAGTTACAATTATATGTTATCTGTGCGGACTCAAGTTTTTATTAGCTTGCATTTGCCCTCCAGGGCATCAGACAAAGGCCATCTATTTGTCAGGCTTTGGAGGAGTGCTAAAGCCCGGCCGTTTGGCCAGGGTTGAGGGCAGGACTCCATCTCTCTCCCTGGGATTTCCTGGAGGGATGTAAGCATGCGTGACTGACGCAGTGCCTTCACCCCGTGCATGCCCTGCACCAGTGATCTGCAAACGCATGGCTGGATTCCCCTGGGATTTGCTCTGCAGCAGGAGCCCTGCCTTGGCTATAAGACTTGCAACCTTATCCCAGGCAAATGGCTAAAATTGATTTCTTTTTCAGCTGAGCAAGATTTCTGGGCAGAAAAGTGGATTCAGACCTGGGGGAAGCAGGAGGGGGACTGCTGTACCTCCTGTTGGTTAAATACCCCTTGCTCTTGCGTGCTGCTGGCTGCCTGACAATCTTGTCTGAGTCGCTGTCAGAGTATGGCTCCTGTAGAGGCAGAGGAAGTATGTTAAATCCAAGTAAGTTCATGATACACTGGACAGTTGGAAGCAGCCAATTCTTATTTTGCCCATCAGAAGCCCAGTCCCTCCCTCTGCAGCTGGGATTTAGTAACAGGGTACTGTTTTGCAGTCTCAGATTAGTCTGCCTTTGAGTACAAAATTAATTCCTTACATAACTCAGTTATGAAATTAATGGATTGATTGATGCTGATGATTTGATGTTATTCTGTTAAGTTGTTTTTGCCAAGGCAGGAAAATGTGTCATGATATGTTTATTTGTATGCTGCAGAGCATAAATGAAAGAGTTGATTGAACTGTTTTTTATTTAAAAAAAAAAAAAGGAATAATAATATCTTGGCTGTCAGTACTCTTTTGTATCTTTATTGTCTTTGATTCTTTATGGCCTTTACTGGCTTCAGTGGACTTTGGATCAGACAGTTGCTAATTCATCTTCAAATCTTTACACAAATGACAACGGCAAGTTCACCATGTGTGCAAATTCCTTTATCTTCTGGGAAAATGTGAGGTTTACATCATAAACCAGAGGCCTACGGTGAGTTCTGAGGCCACTTCTGTCACCCCTACAACAGGATAGTTTATCAACCATCCGATGTGTTTCCTCGCCAAACAGCCAATATGAGGGAAAGTAGGTTTGTGTGTGATGCTGTGTGTGATGTCAGGTAGCTGTGGGTGAAGAGTGACTTTTAACAGACACTTTTCTAAGGAAAAAACCATCCAAGATGTTGTCTAGCAGAGAATGATGGCTAAAGGCAAAGGCAAAGGATACTCAGAGATGGAAAAGCTGTTACTTCAATGTGCGGTGGTAACATACCCCATGTGAGCAAGAAGTTCAAGGTCCCCCTCATTTAAAGTGTTTGGGAGATGGAATGATGCAGGGGTGGAGCACAGAAGGAGACAAATATCTCTCTGCATGCTCTCTAAGGCTTGAAGACAGCTCTGGAAGGAGCCTCTTGCAGAAAGAGATTTTAAGAAAAAAAGGTGGAGAAGCAACTGCTCTAGTCTGGATTTGGATCCAGGCAAAGCTTAACGTCCGTGGTGAATAAGGACAACTCCTTTGGCAGGTGACACGGAATGGTGTGACTGTCCTGTCACCATGCTGAGCTGAAATCTCACATGATCTGGCCGATGTGATCAAATGAATGTTTCTTCCACTTGACTGCAGCTTCTCTGAAAGTATCAAGCCCCAGTCTCTAGGTTGAATGTAGAATTTTGCTCCTCATTATTACAGATTATTATATTTCCCATGCCAGTCACTGGAAACCTGCCTGAAAAGACATAGATCCCCGTGGAGCAACAGCCAGAACGTGGATCCCAAAGCATCCCTCGAAAGGCTGCAGGATAGTAAGTGCTGGGTCATTCTGAAGCACTTCCAAGCCATGACTGTTATTTTTCTCTGCTAAAAACCATCAAAAAACTCTGAGGAGTAACACAAATAACAGGGATGAAAGCCTGATCTTTGTCAGAGATCCAGACACTGACTGCATTGTAGTTTCAGCAGTGGGCATGTGGCTGACTTAAAATCAAGGAGGCAAATAAAATAGGAGCACTCAATGCGGCCATGAAAACCCGGGATTTAACCCTTTTTCAGCCTAACCAGTTGCCGTTTGGAGTGAACAGTGACTGTGTATTTCGGAAAGGAGGAGCTGTTTTTGTTTTTGTTTTTGTTTTTGTTTTTGTTTTTGTTTTTGTTTTAAAAAGAGCATTCAGATCAGCTGAGTTTGAACCAATGCTGAAAACAGAGCTGCCAAATTTATCATTGACCAGAAGATTTGTATGGGGCCAAAGGAGGTTGGTACAGAGAGATTAGAAGCAGATTATCAGCAGGCTTTTAGCTTTATCTGTTTCTAGAAGCAAAAAATTAGCCTCAGACACAACCTCATCTTAAAATAAGTTCTAAAATATAAATGATTGGTGTGAAAAGACTGGTAGAAGTTTTAGGAACTGTTATTTTTGCCAGAAGAAATTAATTCCCTGAGGACTTATTTTCAATCAATGTGGTCCCCGTAGCTCTGCTACAAAAAGCCAATTTCAAGAAACTCATTTAGTTCCTTATTTCAAATCCTCCCTGCAGCCTGCCTGAAGAAAAGGGGAAAAAAAGAAACAGTTCTGATGACAGAAATGGGGTCATGCAACTTCTGGAGCTTTGTTACGAAATGGAGAAAATTGCTAGTAATGGCTTTTTTTTTTTTTTTTGGTTTTGTTTTGTTTTGGAGATAAAGTGGATTGATTGACCTTGTTTTCTGAATTGAGTGACAGGAGCAGCTCCCAGCAGGAGCACTGGGCTTATCTCATCCAGGAGAGATTGTCACCCAGGGAAATGAGCATAATCAAGTTGAGAAAGGGCATTAATTTGTGCTTGTGCCATGTGTGGTCCCGATAACTTAGGAAACGAAGGAACTGCCCATGGTTTGTCAGCAATATCCAGGTTTCCTTATGTTCTCCATGGCAGCCTGGGTGTCTGATGTCACCTCTTTCAGCTTAGACAGCCATGTGGAAAGCATTATAGGATTTTTGGCAACAATGGGGAAAGAGTGGTTGGTTTAAAACTGGTATGTTTACATGTTTTTTCAAAGCAATGAAGATTCAAGTAGATTCCTTATGCCCTGTTCCCTTATGTTGCTTTGAAAGCCTCCATTAAAGAAATTATGGACCTTTCTGGAGAGTAGACATAAGTCCCTTTTCCATATTTGAAAACTTACAAAAAATTATTGGTAAAAAAAAAAAGCTTAAAATAAAACATTGTCCCTTATCTTAACATAGGCAAAGTGATACAGGCAAATCAGAAATGAAAACTCTTTGTACACTGGTCCAGACACTAGAGAGCATTTTTGTAAGACAAAACTTTATGCTGCTGGTACTCTCACACTGATGAATAAGAAAGCAGACCTTTTCAGCTACATGATCGGCTCCTTGGCCAAACTTGAAAACTGCTGATTTTGCCCAGCCTCCTTCTTTCCCGGGAAAGCATCTTCCATGCTGTGCCTCCAGCACTGTTAAATTCCCTTCTGCCTCCCCATTCTGGGTGTCCCCACCTGGTGAAATCCACATTTCCAGTGGAACACAAATCCTCAGGAGGCCAGAGCAGAAGGTAAGGCTGAGGTCTCCAGTGTGTCTGTGCCAGGAGAGCATCCCTGACCTGGCAAAAGGACAGACCTTGCTGCAGGGTTGGGACTGGCAGATGTGGATGGAAACACTTCTGCCACTGGAGATTCACCACCAAGGCTTTTGATTTCCCATATGACAGCGTCTCTCCCTCTCCCCCTCTGACAGCTGGGTCACTCCTGGTGACTTAGGACTTATCGAGTTCTTTCCTAGGTGGTTTTAAATCCAGGAATTCAATTGTTACCAAGAAATCCAGGACTAGTGGTACACAGAAAAAGGGCATCCTTCTCAATAAAATGCAAGTTAACCCCCAACTCCCTCCAAGCCACTTGATGAATAAGAAGCTGCATTTTTTCACAAGGATGTCCTGATTTCTCTGCTCTGGGCCATTGTGACACTGCTCCAGGGAAGGTGACAGTTGCACGCCTGGTGGGAGATGAGGGAGGAGCAAAAGCATTTGCCCCACTGGTGGCTCCCAGTGAGGTGACCTTCAAGGTGACCACTGGCCTGTCCAAGCAGTGACTTTGGCAAGGGTGTGACGCCTGCTCGGATGGCATGAGCTGCCTCACAGCACCCTAAAGAGAGGGATGCCACTCTGCTCAGCGTGAAAATAAATCTGCATTTCTTCCTTATGGCAAAAGTGCTTGCGAACCTGTGCCCGAGTCCGGGGGTGGGGGCAAAGGAAGAAAAGACACAAATGGGGCCCGGCATGTGCCAAATATATGAGCTGTTCTAAAAGTACGATGTGTCATGGGCTCATTATTCATCAATGCTTCATCACACTGAGTTTATGGTGGCATTAAAACTGGAGAAAAAAAAAGACGTCATTTACATGAAATGCTGGAGACACTCCCTCCACCCTTTGATTCCTTCAGTAAGCTGGAAGGAGGTTTGTGTGTGCATGAGAAAGTGTGCTATACAATGCCAGCCTTTATTCTCTCCTTGAATTACTCATAGTGTGCAGTATGTAGCAAAAAAAAAAAAAAAAGGGAAAAGAAAAAAAAAAAAAAGGAAAAATGTTTGGGGCTTATTTTGCTGTTAAGAAATAACAGTGAAACACTGGAGCCAAGCTACAATGTGAGCGAATGCACTGATGGCTTCTGGAGTTTATTTTTCGAGTGGCTTTTTTGAATGCTGGTATCTCCCCGTGCTTCACGCTGCAGTTGCTACTTTCCTCTGCACACAGGACAACCCGAATTCCTTCCACAGCCCCCTAAGTCCTGACCTCAACAAAGGAGCGACTGTTGTCCCACTGCACGAGGTTCTGCAGGCTGTTAAACCACGGAGGTGGAGAGCACCAGGCTGGTCCTGGGGAAAGGGCTGGAAATTTGGGATCATCCGTGCAAGGGATTGGGGCAAGGGGGAGAGCTCTGCATGAGACCCCAAATCTCACTGTAAGGCAGCTCTCTAACAGAGGACTTGTGAGTTGTATAGCTGACCTCCTTCCCCAGCGTTTTGGGGTTTTTTTGAACCTTCTGGGTTTTCTCTCCTGGCAAAAATGGGCATGTTTTAAAATGCAAGCCATGGCACAGAGCAAGGAGGGATATGGGAGGCTGAGGCCAGTGGCCTTGGAATGGGGCACTGCTGCCTCAGAGCCAAGGAAGCACAGCCAGAGAGGGGCAGGAGACCCTTGGAAGGACATAGGAGACAGAGCAGGGGGTGCAGGGCTGCGCATTTACGCCTTGTGCTGACGTCCACCCTAAGGAATTCACATGGGTGTGTTCTCACTGAGTGTCTGGCCATCAGCTAAGGTTTAAGATTATTTCATTGCTCATTTTGGAGGCTGTTTAGTTTTTCAAAATTAATTTCCTAATTTAGGCAAAACACCAGCCTTTTTTCCCTATCTTTTTCCCATTTTTTTCTAAGAGGGGACAGTCAACTTTTACTACCTATGGCATTATCCAAGGTTCCTTCAAGCTCAACATAACACAATAGATTGGACTGGCTCCAGAAGAGTTTGTTTAGTCCCATATATAATTATTACCCTGTAAACAGGATGCACCTTTAAGTTATAATTTAAATATGATAAATGGGCCAAACCCAAGAGTTTTATTATCCCAGGACACAGTTATTACCAACTTAACAGGAAACACCTGCAAGTTATTGTTAAAATTAGAGATGGCTGAAAAATGGGGAAATCATTTTTGTGGAACAAAAAAATAGAATTATTGAAGTTATTACATTCTAAAAGGTTCAAATGTATCCATTTGGGCAAAAATTTTATGCATCATTTTTATTGAAATCATGTTTTAATGTTCTCATTGGCAGAGAACCATTACAATTTTTCACTGAGAACTAGTGTTTAAATAAAGGGAGGGTACTAAAAGGATATTTGAAGCCATGTAAATTTAAAATCTCATTGAAACAGTGATCAGAGGTCGGGATTCAGTGAGGACAGCAGTCTCAGCAGTGGGAGGCGTGAAGGTCACTGGAGAAGGCTTTAGGAGAGCCACAGAGCATTTGTGAAAGGTCAAGAAGTGTCTGTCAGCAGTGTGGTCACTATCTGAGAGGGCTTTCCCAGTAACTCAGTGTTGATGTGGTTTTTTTTTGTTTGTTTTTAAGAAAGTGCTTAATTTCAGAAAGTTCTAGAAAACCATTTGAAGATTTTTACTTTATGGCTTTGGAACTGTTTTACTGGGCATCCTTCTGCTGATGTCACGAGAGATGAAACAGATGATTTTACATTAAAAATTAGGAAGGGCAAAAAAGATTAATTATTTTGTCCTTCAGATTAAAATGATCTACTGTGTAGGCTGTGTTTTAAATGCTGCTGCTACATTAATGTGCCACTGTCAGATGCACGCCCACAAGTTTGCATGTGTTTCAAATGACACCGTTGGGCTTGCAGGGGTGACATGAAACCCTTAATGAAAACCGTTTTCCAATTTTTGAAACAAGGTTGCATTAGATTAAGGGGCCATTACTAAATTAATTAGCACGGAAAATGCATAACAATGTGTCATTGAACAGACCATCAATCCGAATAGATTATTGTAGAGGCAAACTGTTTACTTCGGGCTTTTTAGTGATACAGCTCTTAGTGCTGCAGGTTTTTTCATTTAATAATACTTTTTTTCGGTAGGAAAATGGGCAAAGTTGGTGAGCTGTTTCATGAAAAAACTTTTAAAATGATGGAAGATGTCTGTAAGAGATGGTTTTGAGAGTCTGTGAGTCTCAGGAGACTTCCACAGGCCTGGATCACTTAAACACGGGAATGGGGTCACCACGTCAGTAGGGAGGCTTTAGAAATGTTACCTGACACACACTGTCGGCTCAATCTTGCCAGACCTGATCAGGAAGAGAGTATTTTGTACACACACTTTTCCTGTAAAAGGTACCACACTCGTTTAAAGCAGGGTGCTGTTTGAATGAGAACACTTCTCCTTTTTGCAACACGAACAGAGAGACAGAGAGCAGAAGGCCAAGCTGACTGGAAATTGTGGTAAACAAAAATGAAATTGAGTTATTGCCATCCTTTACTCCTTGACATCTTTAACTCGTCATTTCCCTTTAAATTCAGATTCGCCTTGAAATGTGCAAAGGTGAAATGTCTTATTACTCACTTTTGTTATGTTATAATACTTGGCTTTTTAGTTTTGCTACAGCGAAGTGGTGAATAAGAGAAGTGATGGAACACATGCTGCTCCTCTTTCCCCTGGTTCCATCAGATTTTCCCACTGTGCATGCACAAGGAGGAGAGGACATGACTGAGTAATCAAAATGAGTCACTTTTCTATCTTTGGTGCAATAACTCTCTGTTCAGCACTCCCCTCTGCCAAGTAGCAGGCAGCTATTGCAAGTAGGTAATTGCCCTGCGAACACATGCCAGGGCTCAGATAAGAACCAAGCTGGGTACACGCAGAGTATTAACAAATTCTCCAAGCCCTGACTCTGCAGAATAAGATTCAGCATTTTCATCCAAGATAACATGCTCTAATTAACCAGTGCATGGTACTTTACACTAAATACAGGGCTTGAATAGAACTTTGGGAATGGGATAATGGAGGCTTATTAGGTTAATAAAGAATCATGTGTTCCAAGGCTGACTTAAAAACACAATTAGACTTCCTTTAAAATAGGCCAAAGTATTTCAGATTTAATCAGTCCCCTGGAGGTTATTGAAATTATGAAGTAGGTTTGGCAATCGATAAGTGACATCATTTATGCTGTTCAGAGAATGAAAATGCTCTAAAGAAACACCAGGAGCTTTGGTGGCTAAAAGCCACCTGAAAACAGCCTCCGAGACTGGATGCTTTTTGTCCAGCACTTGGATAGAAAACGTTTTATTACAAAAGTGGGAACCAATCTCTAATATTGTGTGAGATATATAAGATGTGTATTTTCCCCAGAGCAGGGGCTTCAGGCACTTTGATGAGTTAACGGTGTCTTACAAAATTCTTTCACAGTGCTCCTTTCTCATCAAACCTTGGGAATATCAGAGTTTTTCCACAGGGTTCCATGGGCTAGTTCTGGGTCACCTGGTCTACAGCTCTGAGTATCTTGAGTGGTCCATTGCCTGTGAAGCACCACTACAGCGCTGTCCCTACTGGCCTCTCCTTAAGCCCATGTGGCTTCTACGTGACATCAGTGGGTGCCTTCAGGTGGCCACAAATGCTGGGCTGAAGATATCCAGGCACAGGGAACTGATTCCAAAGCTCTGCGCTAGATCTGCATGACTTCCTTGGGATGCTGGCGGATGAGGCTGCACTTGCAGCCCAGAAAAGCCAATCCTGTCCTGGGATGCATCAAAAAAAGCAGGATCCTGCCCCTCTGCCCCGCTCAGGTGAGATCACCCCCACCTGCAGAGCTGCCTCCAGCCCTGAGCCCAGCACAGGAAGGACAGGGAGCTGCTGCAGCCAGTCCAGGGCAGGGACACCGAGATGGGGAGAGGGATGGAGCAGCTCTGCTGTGAGGAAAGGCTGAGAGAATTGGGGGTGTTGTGCCTGGGGAAGAGAATCTTTGGGGTGACCCAACTGTGGCCTTCCAGTGCCTGAAGGGAGCCCGCCAAAAAATGGAGAGAGACTCTTGACAAGGGCCTGGAGTGACAGCACAAGGGGGAATGGCTTCACACTGACAGAGAGCAGGTTTAGATGGAATATTAGGAAGAAATTCTTCCCTGTGAGGGTGGTGAGGCTCTGGCACAGGTTGCCCAGAGAAGCTGTGGCTGCCCCATCCCTGGAAGTGTCCAAGGGAAGGGGGTTGGAGCAACCTGGGAAAGTGGGAGGTGGGACTGGATAGGCTTTGAGGTCCCTTCCAACCCAAACCCTTCTATGAGTCTACAACTCCTGCATGGACACAAACTCTTGTAGCTCTCAATCCCACAGAATGGTGGGAGTTTATTTTCTCTTTTTCTCAGCAATTTTCTCTCAACAACTGCTCTCAGCAAGCTGAAACAGCTGCTGGGTTGCTCTGACATTTGACAATGCTGTCTAAATCCTTCCTTGAGCCTTCTGTTGTGAATGTATAACACAGTAGCACACACAACATTAGCTGCATTTCTACTGTTTTCTTCTTTTTTTGAGGGGGTGATTTTTCTTACACATACACCCTGAAATGTATTTGCTCTGCCAGCAATCTGTGCCATTATTCCTGCTTTTTATCAATTCAAATTTTTCTTAGCTGATTACGTGGCAACAGATGAGCCAAATACCCCAGGGCCTGATCATTAGGCAAAAATCCTCACCTGAAATCAAAGGGAGTTTCAGCCTCAAGGGTGGGACTGTCTGCCATGAATATTGAAAAACATCATCAAAATGGATCACGCCATCATGTATGCGTAATCAAAACAGCCAAATGTGTTTTAACCTTTCTAGTGGAAATAATATTTAAAAAGAAAAATACCGGAAGGGTGGGAACACATCTGAGGAAAGAGTCTGCAAGTAAAATTTAGCTCATGTGACTGGTTTGGTACATTAACAGGGGATTATTTCTAGGACTGGCGCTGGCAGAATTTAATCTTTCCTCTGCAGATCTTCTCAGATTAATTTGAATTTTCTCACATTTTAAAAAAATCAAATATTCATCCAACTTTTTTCAGTTTTTCTCCACTCACCTATCTTCCTTCATCTTAGCTGAAATTAAACTCTAGTTGACCCATAACTAATACATGAAAGACTGTAACTCTCAATAGCTGCAAAAAAATATTTTGAACCACTTCAGCCTGTCAAGACACAAACTGTACTCCTCCTCCTCCAGCTATTCAGTGAGAATCACTGTATTTCATTGCTGTCTCCTCTAAAAAGTGTCAAAGAGAGTTAAGTACATAGGACAAATCCAGGCTTCTAGGAGGACTTCCACACGCTTTGCACTGAACTCAAATTTCAGTGCCTGTCATAAAATACAGCTATTTATACTCAGCTCAGTGCCAGCCCCCCAGCCAAGAGATATGCAGGAAATACGTGCAGGACTGGCACCAGCTCCTGAATGCCAGGTGAGTGTTATCTGTGCACCTCTTCTTATCCCGTGATGTGACAGAGGTCTGAACAGAGCTGTCCTTGGCCAGGACAGGCCATTAGGAAAAATATTTCCTGAGTTCTATGCAATTTCTGGAATTATGTGCAGAACTTTCAGGCCAGTAAGAGTTATGTTTAACCACACAGTGCGATACTGCTCTATACTGGCTGCACAGAATAATTAAAATAACAAAGCCCATAGCTGTAGCTTGTTTGCCTCAAATCACGTTAGAATACAATGAGATAAGAAAACGAATCTTCCTTTCATGTTGTGGAAGTCTGCTTCCTGCTTCCATGCGGATGTGCACTAGGACACAGCAGGTTAGGTGAGTTTGGAAGTGCATCCGTCAGCCACTTTGTTCATGATGTTTGCCTGGAGCAGGGCTGACTCCACCGGGCTTCTGCTGTTTTTCAAGGCACCAGCTGATGGACAATCTGCCACTAACTTGTCCCAAAAAAGCAAAAGGAAGAATTTATCTTCTTCAGTGGCTTAAACACAATTTCAGCCCAAATGCTGGGCACATGCAACTCAGCACACGTTTCTCCAGTGGGATGCCACTCCCCTTCCCTTTGCGAAGAGCAGGCACATTGTCAAAACAGGAGAATCCAGGAGAGCTGATGGAAATGCAGGTTTGGGTACCCCAGTGACGCTGCAGCTGTTCACATGCCGTGCCACCAGCACACGGCTGGGTAATGTGCAGGGGGACTTGCGTAACGCAGGGTGAGATTTTACCCTTTTCCTGTCCCTAATTCTTCATCCTGACTCTTTCCAGCTGTGGCCAAGTCAAACACCCCTAAAATCTGAGATGGCTGCATTCAGCAAAGCCACATGCAACAACTTCTTAGAGATGCCAGAAGCCTTTTGTCCCCTCTCCATTGCATGGCTGCACTTGAAACCCTCTTTGTTCTTGCAAAGGTTCAGCTCTGCACATCTGCAGCTGTGCAGAGCCCCACCAGGAAAGGAATACATCTACAGCAAGTGTAAGGATAAATATTTACCAGAATTCATCTGTAACAGCACAACAGGAAAACTATTTAAAAACAACAACAACAACAACAACAACAATAAAGAAAGCAGCCAAGAAATAAAGGAGAGGTTAATCCCATTGCCTGGACTGATCTATTTTTACACCAGTAATAACAAAGAGATTGGCAATGAATTGCACTTATTATCTTCAATACAATAGCACTGAGGACCCGTGTTCAAGAATCAGTCTGTGCCTGACATCGCCGGGTTTTATATCGAAAACTGAAGCATTGCTTTTTATAGCCCATAATGTCAGTGTTCACAAAATATCCAAGCGCTCAGGTTTCACTCCCACTGAAGGGAATTTAAAGACTCCTGCTGACTTATGTGGGAGTCGGATCAGGCCCCATAGCAACTGCTTATGCCCAAATACAACCCATTGCTGCTGCAAGTAGGGGCAAGCCTTAGGTTTGCATGATGATGATGCTATTTTAAATTTTGTGTAGGGAACACACACACACACATATATACATATTATTGTTTGTTTTTCAGAACTGCTTTTATCTCTAAGTGTTTTGATAACCTTTTATTAGGCTCTAAGCTGGCACTCTGCAGGATCGGGGAGGAGTGAATGCTCCTAGGGTCTCTGCCTAGGAATAGGTCTGGGATTTATGGATGCTTGTGTTTGGGTTGTAACAGGCTTGGGAAGAACAAAGGACTAATTGCTCCCTGGTTAGAGCCACTTTTCTGAAACTTCTCTGTGGAGGGCAAGGTCTCCAGGAAGCAGGTGCCTCCCAGGAGGGAGGAACAGGAGTCAGCACACAAACCTCAGAAGGACCTGCAGACAGAAGTCCTAAGGAGGATGGAAGGGGAAATGGACATACAACTGTAGGGAAATATCATGCTGGAGCTACAAGAATCTCATTACAAGGCTCAGACAATGTAATTCATGTAAATCTGAGGTGACCTGAAATCTTGAGAAGACACCAGTGTAATACATGAGGAACAGTTGCCAACAATGAGGGAAGAGCAGCAGAGTGTGAATAAGAAGGGTGTCTAAATTTACCCAGATCAGTACAGCCTTAATGTTTCTTTTAAGAAAACAAAAATGCATCACAGGACTTTTTCAACTTTTAAAGATGATCCTTTTAAAGACAGAGGACAGCACAAGAAAGAGAGGAGGAGGCGTAACGCAGCACAGAAAATCAAACGGCCACCAAGCACGTCCTCTGCTTCCAGCAGCAGATGTTTATGGGAGAGTATAAAGCTGAGGTTGTGTAACATTATTCATTTCCTTGTTTGGCCTCAGTAATCATCTCTTCAGGGGCTTCCTGAGGTGGATGTGCAGCATGGACAGTCATGTCCTCCTGCGCCAGCCTTCCGGCATGGATGTAGCCAATGTCTCCTGGAACCTCTTGGAATATCAACCTCCTCACTGTCCGTGGCAAGACACCCTACAAAGTTACTCCGTGCTGCCCAATAAAACAGGGAGCTCTTCTCTCCCTCCATCCTGCTAACGTCACTTTTTGTGCCCTGTCACTTTGTTGTAACACTTGGTCACCAATGGTTAACTGCTGTCTCTGTCTCCCCACTCAGGAATTTGGAGACGTCTCCCACATCTCTCCCCTCAGTCATGTCTTTTCCAGATCATCTCGATACACCTTATTTATGGTAAATTCTTCCCTTTCTCTGTGAACTAAGATGATGTTCCCAAGGACGAACAGGTAAAATTAATACCCAAAAGTACTTCTGGTTTCAAGAAAGTGTCCATGTGAGCTGGGGTTAAAATCGTCTATGGGGAATCAAAGCACATACATTTGAAAATCCCAAATTCAATCTTTGGGTGATTATGGAGAGACCTATGAGACGTACATCCTTAAAAAAAATAGATAATGATTTTAAAATTAGGTGTTTAAAAATACCACTGGCTGCTGAACACTCACAACTGTTTCACTGTTTGGAGCATCGTTGTTAATTTACGTAAAGAAGGCAGATAATTCAAATAATGGGAAGACTGCTCCTTCCTCAACCTTTACAGCTGATCCAGAGTCCCAGCCCTGTTTTCATTCAACTGTCTAAATAGTCATCTAAACTACTGACCGGATGCAGTGTGGAAAAAAATATCTTGAAATAAACAGGCTTCTATATTTATACCCATTCTGTTGTGCTTGTGCTGGGGCTGATCAAGAAGATGTGTGTTCGTGGAAATCAAATCATTCTGCACAGAAATGAAGAGTAAAATGAAAGAAAAAGACAATCCAGTGTTACATCAGTGGACAAAGCCACATCTCAGTGAGTTTCCCTGTCCTCAGGGGCTATGGTGGCATATAATGCTTTCTCTGTTGTGGCCACTTTAATTATGTATTTTGATTGAGCACAGGGGTGCTCTGATGAAGGACACAGCCGTATCAGAGTTGGTGAGCAGCACACCTGGTATCTGTGGCATTTATTTCAGTGTAAGTCAGCTACCTGAGTCACACCAACGGGGGGAGGCCAGTTCTGATGTGCTTTTTTACAACTGTTTGGTTTAGCTTTCCATAAAAATAGAGGAGCAATGGAAACAAAGTTTCATTCACTGTTATCCAGAATTTTATCAGCATTATACAATTTTTTAATCACAGTTTATCATTTCAGAGCAATAAGAAAACACTGAGCAGAAGGCTTATTGCCCACTAAACCTTATCTCAAACAGAAAGTCCTGGCAAGGCACAAATCATCCAAGGCAAGTTCTGCTGGCATGAGAGTTATAATACCCAGATTAAGTCAGTAGACACACCTGAAAAGCTATGAAAAAAGCACCATAATTTTAAGGCTATTGCTGGTATCTTGACAATGTTATAAATGAGATCCCATCTCATTTTGTGCAGCAATGTGACCTTATTGACTTCAGCAACAGTTGCATGAAAATTATTGCAGGGTAGAAACTGAGACAGTGCTAATGAAAAAGAACAGCATCCCCCAAATTTAAGGTTATGCAACCACGTGGCAATGCAGACCACTCAGAAACAGAGAGCTCCGAAGAAACATAAAAGAGTAGGACACAAAGTTTGTGCAAATTATTTATAAAGGGTGTTTTTTTCCCTTAATGAAGTGATGTACTTGTTCTTACCTAGAAGGTGCATGAGCACATTCTCTTGGATTGCAGACAGCAAAGCAGAGGAAAAAAAGATACTGTGTGTCTGAACATGGGAAATATGAGGCAATACACACTGAGAAGTAAGTAAGGTGTTACTGTCTATACAGCCATATTTAGCAGTGAAGATTGGTTAAAAGAGAGAAGACAAAAGATGCCCAAACTCCTTTAGAGGTCAGCTGATTCAGCACCAAGCTCTAGGGACCTCTCAAGAAAAATAAGGAAAACATCCCCAGACAAAGAAAATTCAGTGAAATCCAGCCTTAGACACACGCTAAATAACAGCACTGCCTGGAGATAAGAAGGTATTGGGGAGAAATGAGAAAGGCCATAATTCCTAGGCCTTTATTTCCCCAGGGTCCCAAACTTGAAGTGCACTTTAACTAAACGTCAGATCGCTCTCAGATGGTTTCTCTCAAGGACGAGCACGAGCTAAAAGAGAACGGGAAAACATAAACAAGTTGTATGTCACATGTAAATAACAACAAGTGGCGCTCCTGAAGGAATGGCTGCGGATTTCAGGGAGACATGGACTCATGCAGGATGTGAGTAACTCCCAGAGACTTCCCACTATCTTTCAGTGGGCTCCCACTGACGTTGCTGGTATCCTGTGGCGAGAGAATAGGACCAATATTTTTAGCTGTGTGTGCTGGCTGTTCTCTGGAGCCCTCACAGCGCCGGGGTATTTTTAGCGGTTCATTATACAAACTGGAAGAGTCTTTGCGTCGTGTTGTGTCACACGCAGCGTGTGAACTTCCTGCCCCTGCTCCTTCGTGCCTTTGATCCTGCCCATCCAGCCACCACAGCAGCAGAGCTGACACATCAGCCACGGCCATTTCTTCCGTAATAGGACTTCCCAGGTGGGCGGAAATGTGCCAAACAGGGCTGGGTGCCACTGCACTGACATGACAGCCACTGCAGAGGGACCAGTCGGAGCAATGCCAGAGATACTGTAGGTATTTCATCCCTTTGCCTGTCAATATTCTGTATTCCGTGTCACTGTATCCTAAGCGTATTTTGCAGCTGTAGTAATGTCACCCTGCCAGGTACAGCCGCCTGTGCTGTGGTGTCCATGACACAGTTTGCTAGAGTGATGACAAAGCCTAATGCACATTTAGAACTCATAATTGAGTGGAACATGACTAATAAGTTGATCTAGAGAGGTCACTTCTGGTGGTTTTTTCTGGTGTATATTTGTAGGAAAGAAGTTCAGTTTTCCTTTGTAAAGTTTCTTTGACTTTCCTGTTATGACTGTTATTCAAAATAACTAAAAAGTGATGTTCTACTAAATCGATGTTTTTCTTACTGCCTTCCTTTTCATCAGTGAATCCTTAATAGGTGTTGTCAGTAACACATGCCAGCTGTTAGAAAATCCAAATGAAATTATACTATGCCTCATGACAGACACACTGTTTCCCCATTCTTCACTGCTATACACCCAATCCATCATGACAGCTGTTTAAGACCCACAATGCCAGTTTCATATGTGAATTTCCTAGAAAAAATATCACAGTATTCCTTTTAACTTTGAAAACATGGGAGTAGCTAGATTCTTATTCCCTAGTATTTTGAGAATGGTTACATAAGTTCAGCTTTATGCATTTCAACAGAATTTGCAAAATATTTGCATTTGAGAGAATCACACAATGTATTTTTGATGTATTTTCATCACAATTTTCTGTACTGACTCTTCAGACTTTCAGTAGTTTATGAAGCAACATGACAGTTGTCTGAGAGGCATTTTCTTTTTGTCTTTTTCTCTCCATCTCTCACACGTAGAACTGCTTGGTTACTTGCTTCCTTCCTTTCTTTTTATTTTTATTTTTTCTTAATTTTGTGTGTGTGCACATTCACTGCGCCACAAATTTCGGTTAGTGACAGGAATTCCAGGCCTCACTAACACTGGGATGGGAGATCTCCAGGCAGCGTCGAGATTTTTGTCAGGAAGTTGCACCAGGGACTTCACAGGTGGCACTCTGGAATGGTGCTGGCCCAGCATGTTTGTAGGGACAGAATACTGCAAGAGAGCAGTGGCTTTATTTTTCAACTGCTTTGCACAATCTTTACCTCAGCGTGACAGGGAGAAGTGGGAGCCAGAGGATGGGAGCGAGACGAAGCTTTTGAGAAGAAATTCTGCTGCTCCTGTCCTCAGCCTCTCTGTGCAGGGCTATTGCCACACGCCCCAGCCCAAAGGGTGGCTGCCGAGACTGTGAATGACAGGGCTGCCCTGCCCAGGGTGCTGGCCCTTCACAAAATAAAAGAACCAAAGTTTCCAACTGCCTTTTTTCCCACCAAAGAACTGAAATCCAATGACAGTGGATTTCAAGCTCTCCTAAAATCTCCTGCAGCCTCTCTAAGGCCACCCAGAGAGTACTGAGGCCCTGGTTGCCACCTCATTTTTTAAAAAAATACTGGGCTCCCCAAATGCTGCGGGGTGCACAGGGACTTTCTGTTGTGAGGCCTCTTTCCTCCTTTGGGTTGATTCCCAGATGAATGTCTGAAGTGCCCTAACCTGATACTGTCCTCACAGTTTCTGTGTATCTGTGCACACACCCACATTCATGTATTTGTACACAAAAACACGGACACATGCAAACCCTTCAGGCAGGAAAGGAGAGACAAGTTGTTGATTACAGAAGAAATTCTATCCCTATATGCAAGGTAAGATTGAGTGGCTTAGTCAGGATATTTTATTATTATTTTTGCTGTGCTTTGGTAGGTGGCAACCCCAACGAAAGGGAGGAAGAAAAGCCAGAGCTGTGTACCAGCCAGTGATGGGAATGGAAACATCCCTCGGCTCCTTCCCAGTGTGATCTCCAGAGCAGCCTTGCTTCATGCTGCTCCTTCAGGCAGCGATACTTTGGAAAGCATTTCACAGCTCCAACTGTTTTCTCTATGCTCAGGAGAGATTCCTGGTCTCAGCTGTGTAAATGTTTTAACTGAGATTCGTGCTTGGCTATTCAGGTCACTGCTTTCTCTTCCGGCCCACACAGGCCAAAATGCATCTATATAAGCACAAAGTGTCCAAAATCAACACAGTATTTTTCACTTGAACACACCCATGGCACGTGGCTCCCTCAAAGTACAGGATACAATGCCAAGCAGTAGATTTGTACATTTGCCTGACATGAACTTAGCATGATTTATAAAAAAAGAGGCAATAGGCCGGTTGTGTGCCTGAGCAAATCTGGCTTGGCAGAAACTATCATTCCAAAGAAGGAACTCAAGGAAATCAAACTCTCCCTCTGGTCTTGAGAAAGGACTTATCTAACGTAGGAAGTGTTCTCAAAATATTTAATTTGTATTAAGAATTACAATGTATTTCTTTCTGAATTCAAGTAACCCTCTATCTCCTTTGCTGGAAGAATAAAATAAATTTCCTTCTGCTGTTTCAACTTTATTGTATAAGGGGTTTAGGGACACCTTGAAGCTCAACAGCATTTAAATGATTAAAACACCTTCAGTTTTAGACAGACCCAGATACCTCTAGAGATAGATTTAGCACAATTTTTCAGGGATTGTATTCCCACATATTCTCATCCTGTCTGCAACTCTTTGTATGTGATAAAAAACAACAGCTTTTTCCACAGCTGATCTTGCAAAACAGGAGGAGGAGGGCTTTCCCTAAACTTGGGAAAACCACAAAAAATAAGGCTCTAGAGCTAAGAGATTGATGTAGCTGTCTTAAACTATCTCCACTGGTGAGTCATTGTCATTGTCACCATTGTCACAACTCCCCCTTCTCTTTGCCAGAGGGAGGTGCTGCCCACGAGCCTTCCCACACAAGAACCATCAACATGTCTTTACTACAGCAAAGGAATGCTCTAACTGCTATTTGACAGGCATCACTTTTTTCCCCCCATTTTTAAAGTCTATATCCATGTTCTAACCTGGTATTTCTTTCCAACGATATTTATCTCCACAGATTTGGGTAAAAGTTAGCAATAGTTCTGGGACAAGAAAGTCACTATATTTGATAAATCAGTTTTGGCAGAAAAAAAAAAAAATCAAATATTTTTCTCCTTTTGTTCAGGGCAAAGTTACTCTGACCTCTAGATCGCCCAAACTGCAAATGCATCTGTGTGCATCACTGTAAGTAAAGAAACTTCCCCCAGGAGGCAGAAGAATATTTATTTGTGCTGCAAAATGCTTAATGAATCCCCTCCTGGAGGACAGGTTGCTCACTGTGTACCTTCCCAGCTGCATTAATTACAAGTAGTAATTAGGCCTGGTTCAGGTAAAGGCAGGTGATTCACATGATGGGCCAGTGCAAAAGGTGCCTCACAGAGGACAACAGGCAAAACAATACAGAAGTTGAAAATATTTTTTCCATAGGCTTCTCTCCTCCCTTCAGAATCAATGAAGTTGTTACACTGACATTTCAGGGCAACTGCCTCAACCCCTTCCATTAAAAACTGCCCCTGTGTCTTCAGTTCACTCGGTATTTCTAAAAAGACTTGTTGACACGGCCTTAATGCTGGGATGGTTTCAAATTCATACACCAGTGCAGACTACCAGACTGAAGGTTAAGTTTCAACTCAAGTTCGAGATACGGAAGGGGAAGTGTGTACTGGTGAAATCTGAATAACTGTAGGGGTAAATATTGTACTGTTCTCAAATTCCACTTAGTTCCACTTGATTGGTTTTTTGTTTTTTTTTTAACCACACATCCATACCAGTTGCCACGTCTGCTCCAGATGTGGCACCAGGACAATATGGAGTAGCTCCAGGCCAGGTTAGAGCTGCACATTTAAGTCCCTTTCAGTATTTTGGGTAGCTTTAGGGGAAAGCAATAAAGCCACCCAATGACACATAAAGCAGAGCCCAGCATGAGTGAACAGGACCATCTATCCCCATTTCCCTCACACACCTCACTTTGCATTAACAGCTTATTTAATGTAAGCTTCTATTTTGGAGTTTTTTGAGTAGAGAAGAAGTTTTTTTTTTTTCCCTCTAAGTTTTCAGCCACGTCCCATTGGTTTCTAGTCAGTCTGTGTAATTCTGTCTTATCACAAGTGGCCTAGCAAGTCATGGCATCAGAGTTTTCCTTATGGCAGCAATCAGTGACCCATAACCACTGTGCTGGCTGCTGGGGAAACACTCACTTGTCCTAAATGTTTCACACAGCCAAGATTAGTGAAGTGTAAAAGGAAGCACGAACACCCTCATCATGGATTGGAAATAAAAAATGGAGAGTTATTCAGAGCTTTCCCCAAGTTCAGACAGAGGCCTGAATCACAGTTTCAGCTCCCTTAATGACAGACTCGCACTTCAGTCACCAAAACTACACTTCTGTCAGCAAATCTTTAAATGTGCTGATTCCTTCTCCAGCACAGGCCGCTTCTAGGTGCTTCCAGCCTGAATGACAAACTAAGTTAATTTTCTTGCTAGGTAAGGATGCAGATTATGTCCGAGCCTTCATAATTTTAGAAGCCTATTTTGGTAACTTTCATTTGATGACCCTTTTAGAAGCAAACAGTGAAGTGGGAATCTCAGGAGACATGACCTGGTGGCAGCAGTAATGCCAGATATTCCAAGCCTGCACCCTGCTTCTTCCTACGCCCTGAATTGTGCCAGGAAAAACATTGCGTGTGAAGAAGGCCAGGGAATTTGGTACATCCTCCCAAAACCAAGTTGTTTTGTTTTGCATAATTTAAAAATAAGGGAATTTATTCTCGTGGATGCAGGAATGAGAAGTGTTACACTGGAAAACCTGAAGCCGCATCGCTGCTGAGCAGTCTCTGCTCTGGAATCTGTGATGCAGACATGAAATTGTAGGAAATTTCATTTAATACCTGTGTTGTATGTCTTGACCAACACCATACCCACAAAAGATAAGTGAATATGCATCTTGTAAATGAGTCATCTTTAATGAAATACACAGACTGAATCCCCCTCATCCTGCTCCCAACGTTTCGTTGGGCTTCATCTTAAAATGAGCTGTGAATATTTCCATGCAACTAAACATCTATGAGGGACCATGTTTTACCTATGATCCCAGGGAAAATGTTCTATTACCATGCTAATTTGGAGAAGAGGATGCCAGATGGCTGGAACAGACTGCAGAACATATTTGAAGTTAGGAGGGCTATACATCCTGTGTAGGATGTGCAACATAAAAAATTTAAAACAAAAAGAAAGAGAAAAAAACCGCTAAGTCTGTAGTAGCCTAGGGGTGCTTTATCAGTCATGCAGTGCATGTGAGTAAAATACTGCCAATTAATAAGGGCCAAGATGTGCTCAGGGAGGAAGAAAGAGGAATATGTCTGGTATAGAAGCTAACACAGCCCACTCAGCAAGCATCCACACTGCAAGCCCGAAGCAAATCCTAGTACTGCTGATAAAAAGCCCCGTGAGAGTTGCCAGAGGTCTTGGTCTAAGAGACAAATCTAAGAAAGAAGATACAACAGCACACTGCCTGTTACATATAAGGATATCCAGGTCCATCTACACATAACATCCTGTATCTCACAGCATCCAGGAAGAGACAGTGAAAGAGTTTGCTTTTCCCTATTTCATTTTCCTGGTGAACTGTGGCCAAAGGTTGCAACCACGTTGTCAGAGCACATGATGCACCCTGGTTTTGTCAATTTGTCTACATTACCCTTTTGGATCTGTTCCTGCATATCTAAACTAACCTGCCATGGTGCATTCAACGTTAGCCACAAACATGGCATTTCTTTTGATTAAGTTGGTAACTGCTGTTCGCATTTGCTGCCCTTTATTTCTTGTACAACTGGGAGGAGGGAATGGTCATTGCTCCTTCTTCTCCCACATGTTACGTTTGGTCTGATGGACACTCTCCAGTGACTCTTTTCCAGGCTGAATAGTCCTGGTCTCCTCAATCTAAAGTTGTACAGAAACCTCTCGTGCTTCTGACCATTCCTGCTCCCCAGGCACGCCTCCTTTCTAGTTCTGTTACAGCCTTTCTGGAGCTGCACACAGAGATCCAGAGTGGGGTCACCAGGGATTTATGCTGCAGTAAAATGCACCTTCTCCTCACTTTTCATTTCTCTCCCAGTAATTCCCAAATGCCCTTTCCACTGCTGGCCTCAGAGAACTGTAGGAAAGGACTCCAAGATCTGTCCTTTGTGAGTGCTACCTGCTCCTGCAGGGCCTTCCCAGTACAGAAATTCTTAGGTTCTTTCTCCTCTTACATATTCCTTTGTGTTTACTAACTCTGACCTCTGTCTATTTTTTTACCACCCAGTCGGCTGAAGCTCTTCACAGTCATTACAGTTGTGATACCTTGAATAATTTCGTAGCAACAGAGGACTGCCATTTCTGAAATGCTAAGTACTTCTGAAGGGCTGGCTTTTGTTGCCACTGCTCACAGGTCCCATTAACACTTTAGTCTTACATGTCTATCCCATGACGGATGTGTTCAATCAACTTTTACACAATGCAGAGAAGGAACACATACACAAACCCCAAACATACTGGCAGAGGAACATGTCTGCCCTGTTGGGAGGGGTTTGTCTATTGTACCTCAAGCCTGTGTGAAATGAAATCAAAACCACAAAAGAGCCAATGGTGCAAGTCACCTATATCAGAAGTGTCAGTGAACTCCAGGGATCTCTTTCTCTGCCTGCCACAAATGCTCAGAGGAGCCTGAGCCAAAGCCCCCAGGGCATTGCTTTGGTCCACTCACACAGAATTGCTGTCCCAAACTGAAGTTAATGAGGATTTATCCCCCCCAATATAATAATCCTCCTTAATCTGTAAGCCTGGTTGCTGGACTGGTCGTGTGCCTTATCCATTGTGTCAGAAGATAAACCTTTAACTCCATAACTGTGGCAATCCTTGCGTGATCCCACTCAGAAGACATGGCAGAGGAGCTGTGTACGGCATCTGCCTCTGATTCCTCTCTGCAGTTAAAGTACATGAGAATTACTCTCAGTTGTTGAAGCAGCCCCCCTGTCTTATCTTCCTGACCACTGCTTGCAACATCTGTCAGTGCTTATTTAGGAGGGCCCTAAGACACAAAGAGCACCAGGACAATTACTCTGAGCTCTGTACTCCATTGTCAGGATGCTCTTGTCTCGGCTTGGAAAAAATATGTTCAATGGGAATAAGATAAAACCATGTGAAATTTTTTATGGTTTAGAAAGTATATGTTGGCAAAGGCTTGCCTCTAACAAATGCTGTTTCTTTTTTAAATAACGTCAGGGGAAAACCCCATCATAACTCTTTTTAACTATTGTAAGACAGTAAACTGCTCTACCCAAATAACATATGGCATTTTTCTCATTTCAACCTGCACTACGTCTCTTTGGCAGACTTCAAAATGTCCTCATAGTCACAGGGGGACAACACTGACAGATACAGAGCTCAGGAAAGTGAAATGAAAATTTTCCAATCGTTGCAATGGGAATCTTGGCAGAAGAGGGAAAAGGATAAGATAATGGAATTTCAGCTGATGGGGATAGACGATCCTTGTGTTGCCACAGAAAGCCTAATGAATCTGCTGACAACTACTGAAAGATGCACTTCCTTCATTATTTTTTTGTTGAATACTTGTAAATTTAGGGACAGTTCTGTTTTCATGCCTACTTAGTGTTGAAAAAAACAAAGGAAGGGCAACTTTCTTCCCTTCCAAACTGAAAGAGAATTCAATGCAAAACTTTTATTTTCATTTTTGAAAGCAGCTCGTGAAAAATAGCAACTAACAGCACAAGTAAAAGCAAGCAATTACTGCTGAGCATCACAAGAGCCCCAGTCCTGCAGGCATTGATGTGGCAAGTTCTGGGACTGCCTGCAGAAAAGAGCACAGCTGACAGAGTTACACACCTGAAGCACATCTTTACACGGAAATATCTGCACAACCTGGGTGCCAATGCACGTGTTTTCACAGAAGGTTCTAAGTCTTGACTAAATCCCACTGAAGTCAATGGAAAGGGTCCAGGAGCCCGTAGGAATCAAATAAAAAAGGAGCTCACTGTGCCTTCAACCCAGGTCTGCTTTAGCAATGCTAACTTGGGTATCTCTCCCACTACAAAGCCACGTCCGGTGTGCCTCTGCTCTCGAAGGATCAGATTTTGCCTTTTATCAGATCCACAGCTCTTCCCTTCTTACAGACAAAAACCCACGTAAGGAAAAACACTGCAACTCACAACTTCATGCTGAAAACTTACGCAGAGCAGACGAAGCAAAACTGCTCATAATTATGCTTGCTCAGGAGGTATAAAATAATTCCTCCTCCTCTCCTTCCTCCAACACTCCCGTGAATTAAAGAGAAGCACAAACAGCACAGTGTGCTTGAGATGAAAATATTACCAGTTGAATTAAATATCTGAGATACCAAATGACTTCACTTGCCCACTTTGTTAACTGACTGTAAGGGAGACTTGCCCATATGTGGCCAGGGCAGAATTCTGCTCAGAGGTGTCATCTGGGTGCCTGTGAAAACCCTGTGTGTACCCTTTGTGACTGACCGGGATGTTCCGTGTGGCAGACCAGTTTAAGAAACTGCTGTGCACCTAAAACTAAAAAGGAAGAATTGCTTGTGCTTATGGATGAGAATTTAGAGAAAAAAATTTAATTTCCACTAACTAGAATACTCTGAAATATGCTGTTGATGTGCCCATAATAACTGTAATAATCCTCCCTGATAAAGGCCCCAGAATATATTTCACAGTTATAACATGAGACATGCAACTATTCTGTGGAATGACTGACAATTTAAATAATTTCCCAAAATAGTGTCAAGTGTGGAAGTAACTGATTGTGTGGTGCCATAAAAATGCGTGTGTAGAAAAACCATGCCAAATTTTGAGAAATTAATTAAACAGTATTTTACTAAGTGACTGGCTGAAACAATAATTCCACGAAATGACTGGAAATTTTAGTCATTTTGTAGATGACTGTCATGGTCACAAAGTCAACCTGAGACAATGACTCATTTTGCAATGTGAATAGAGCTTACCGATGTGCTTGGAAGTGAATTTAATGCCCAAGAAAACGAAGGATTAACTAGCAATCACTGCTCCCTGGATTCACTCCTTAGCACTTTGAACTCCTCAGCCCCAGCTCTACCATCCATCTGTCTCTTGTCCCGAGATGTCCCTCCCAGGGTAACTGTTGGCTTCCTGGGAAGATGATTTTCTCTTGGATGGCTCCAAGGAACTGTAAGAACAGCTGGCTCAGGGCTGAGAGTGATACAGCTCCTTGGCTGCCTCTGCTACTCTGACCCAAATGGACCTGCAACTTGAAAAATCAGCAGAATGCCCAAATTCCAAAAATTCTGCAACTAAACATGCAAGCAAACCCCAGGTTTGTGGGAATGTGTGGGTGTTGGAGCCTGGGGGTGTGTGTGTGCACGCCCACAGCAAATCCACACCCGCAGTGACTGCCATTAATCACCCCGGGATGTCTACTCCTGGCCCATCAGGATGTATCCAAAGAGCAAATTCTTGGTTTCAGAGTGCATTAAATGACATTTAAAAAAAAAGATAATTGTGTTTCTTGAGCCCCAACCACCACACCATGGATTTTCTCTTCTATGGTGTTAAAAAGGCTGAAGATGATGGCCCAGCCACAAACTGTGTGGGACAGGGATCATCTTTTTTGCACATGCACACAGCGTGCAGAAACCAGCTTATGGCAAATGGCAGAGCCTTGGCTAATGCCTTTTCCAGGAGGAGAAGGGGTCTTTATTCTCCAGGCCTTCCCACTTGCCCTGTCTCCAGCCATGACATCAGCTGAGCTCTCTTGTGCCAGCTTGCTTCCTTCCATCCATGGATGGCATTATGAGGAAAACACAGAACATCTGGTGATCACTTGAAAATGTTTCTATTAAAAGTTCTGATTCTTGCTAGCAGGCTACTGAAAATGAATACACACATCTGAAAATGAAAATACACATTGGCATCCACTGCATAACTCTTCTGTAGCAGCCCTAAGGCACCAGAAGCTACTTAGTGGGGCAAAATTGCAAAGGGATACCCTTTAAATCTTCCTTTAAATGCAGAATGTTAAATACTGCATTGCCCTAACTCCTCATCACTTTCTTAGTCTGCAGCTATGTGGAAAGCTCCCACCAGAGCACAGAGCTGCCTATGGGAATGGGCCATGGTTTATGGTAACAGGAGCCATCAAAGTGGTCATCTCTTTGGCTGGAAGGAGAGGTTTGCTTGCCACCTCAGTTGTTTTTTGTTTTATTACAGCCCAAACACCAGGGAAATTACCTGTATGTAGTTACCTGCCTAGGTAGAACGAGTAATCTAAGGGAGTTGTATAAGAAAGGCTGGAACAGAAGATGCTTTCAAGTTTGTGAACCTTGTGTGATTTATGGTCCATAAACTCCACTTCTCAAATTAAATGGCTGGTGATTGTCTCTTCTGTCAGACAGTCTCACCTCCCAGTTTTGTGTGAGAAATCCTCAAGGGATCAGCTGGAAGAGAGACCCTAAATCTCCCCTGACGGAGAATATCTTCACATGGGGGAGTCTCTCATCTGACTCCATAACCAGAGAGAAAAGAATCAGGCTCCAGGTATAAATTCACAGAACTTTTCTTTCAACAGAAGATATCTGAGATTCCCAAAATTATCCCTCTCCTCTCGCTTAGTCCTTTGCTCCTTAGCCTGCATTCATGTTGCACTGAAGTCCTTTTATTGTGAGACCGGGCTCCCAGGTACCCAGATCCTACCAGAAGTGTGTTTCTCAGATCCTATCACTGTACTGAGTAAAAATAAATAAAAATAAAAATAAAAAAAATTGGAGACCATCTACGATCAATGTCCTGTACAGAAAGTAAAATAATTAATCCTTAAGAGATCTGGTTTTGTTCTCCAAACAAGGTATGACTTGGTGGCCTTTCTGAAGCAAATCTGTGCTTAAATAGTATGAGACATTCAAAAGTAGAACATGAGTGCCATAAAATGCCTTCAAAATATTTGTTTTTATGGAGAGGACAATTTAGGGTTAGAGGAGACTGCCTTAATGAAAATGCAGTGGGTAACACACTTCAAGCATGAACTAAACCAAAGCTTATCAACCTTTACGTTGGTCTAGGAGCTGGACTTCGATGATCCTAGCGGGTCCCTTCCAACTCAGGATATTCTGTGATTCTATGAAATCCACTTCTATTCTTTTGAGTCAGAATAATGTTTTAAAATGTTGTGTATCACCTCCACACAAACACAATGGGCACACACACAAACACACGTGTGCAGATTTGGGTAGAACAATAAATAGCACAGAGATTTATGTGTGAACTTCTGCATGCAGTGCAGAAGGTGCCAAACAAAGAGAACTTCTGTCTGCTGACGTTTGCACATCGACCTGGATAGGAAATAATGAAGATACAGCTGAGGCAGTAAAGGAGCAATTTCTTCAGAGCAAATTTACTCATCATCTAGAAAAATGAATAACACAACACTGAACAAACTGAAAACAGTCTCAACCTTTGTTGCTTCCCAACGGCCATGACAATATTTGGAAACCTCCTGTGAAACATACACAAGGACTGGCATCATTTCTTGGGTTTGCTGCTTACTTTTTCCAAAAAAGGGACCTACAGATCTGTGCACCTGGAGGACACCATATGCAGTAAAATAATAATAAGAAAAAGGAAACTACTCAGAAATACTTCTTTGCCTCCAACCCTAACAAGACTTCTTTGGGGATGTAAAAATTCTGTAATACTGAACAGATGTTAAGGTAACCCAAATACAATACCCAGAATCCTTTTTCCAGCCTGTTATTTTATAATTTATCAAAATGTTTAAATGCTCCTTCACTTGGCTATTAAAAAAATATTATTAAATGAAAGTAAGACTCTTGAGAAGGCTTTGAGCTTTAATGCATTTCACAGAACACCCAGTCAGAGAGGAATGAAGGTGCAAAAACCCTGCCAAGGGCTCAGTGAATGGATAAAGTGTTAGAGGTGATGTGTGTTTTTAGAAGATTTTAGACAGTATAATTTTAAAATTAGGACTGCCTCCTTAAAGTCTTATTCAGGTAAGATGTTCATGGGATGAAATGAGTGGGAAAGGGCAGATGCTCAGCTTGGGCTCCTTGAGGTCATCCATTCAGCCTGGAAGTTTCTGTTTAGTAGACATGATTCTCTTCTTTAAATGCTAAATATTAGCTTATGTCTTGCACAGTAAATGAGTTTACATTCTCACTTGTACACATATCAGAGTCCTTATGCATCTTGCACAAAAGCAAGGACATGTGTCCAAAACCAAGAGTCCATTCTCTGGTACCAACAAAATTAGCTAAAAGCTGATCAAGCTACACCCATGTAACCCTGATTCAGAGGGAAATCAGAAACTCTAGAAAGGAATGTGCTCAAATCCATATTCTATATTTGAAAATGTGGAAAACTGGTGAGGAAGAAGCTAAGCCAAAACCTAGATGTGAGTTTGGCAAGTAGTACAAATCCCAACTCAAACCACTCAGGAGCTTTGGACACTTAAGTTCTGCTTCCAAATTGGCTGCTGGGCCTTGAGCACATCTTGAATCTGGGGTGGATAAGTAAATCACAGCACCAAGAGGATTTATTTTTACCTTCTCTTATATGCAGTGAGATTGTTTTTATATTCAGTCATTTTTGATACCTGCCTTGCTTACAGGATTTGCAGATGTCTGTTTCTTGGAAACTCCTTTTGCTTCATTGCTGTTTTCCTTCTAGCCAGCAGGGAATGCTGGTGTATGGAAGTAACTCTCTCCCTGTCTTAGGCAGAAATGTCTCCTCCTCAGTTAGGAAAGCATAGAAAACATTCCCTGCACAATCTGGAATAGATTTGTTTCTGGAACAGTGCTGTTCAAACAAAAGGCCAAACTGGCTTTCAAAGGCAGAGTACTCTTACCTTAGTCCACCCTGCTTTGCTAGTGCTTCGAGCAGCCTTAAAGCAGGATGCCCTATTTTACCTACTTTTACTATTTTCGTGCTTGCTCCTAAGGCTTCAGCCAAGAAGGATCCTCATGCTGCAGTCGTAGAAAGCCCAGCTTGTCTCCAGGCTGGAAGAAATTCTGATCCTTGATCTGCCAGCCTCTATTCTTAAATACGTGAACGGTCCAACGGTCTCTCAGAGCTCGATGTGATAGGACAAAAGCAAAGGTATTTGTGTTCCATGGCTATCTTCCCTTGTCAGATCCAGCGAGGATAACGTACAGATGCACTCCAAGCCTTTCAGTATTCTCAAGAGAGAAAGCCCCTTTGGCAGGCATCCTCACTTTTTCAATAAACATAAGGTTTTTCTCAGTTTTGATTTATAGCACTGAATGTGTCTCTTTTCCATTCTGCAGTTGATGATACTGAAAGCTGGAAGTTAATAGTGTCATAAAAACCCCCAAAGCCTTGCTTCCAAAACCTGCACATATTCTTTAAACTTTTGAAGCAGAGGATATTTGGGAACAAAATCTCCAAAGTAAGTGAGCTGCAAGATAAATTTCTATGGGGCATTCTCCACTTTGCACTCCAAACCCACAGTCCCCAAGGAATAAATTGCTCCCCACTTATTGTGCCCCTTATGGGCACCAAATGGAAATGTCTGCCAAAGGAGGGAGGAAAGGAGGGTGATCCCATTCCTGTTCTGCAATTGCAAACCTGCTGGGATGAACTGGTTGAGACCAGCTCTCTAGAGAAGGATTTGAGACTACTGCTGTGTGTAAAATTGGATATGAGCTGGCAATGTGTGTTTGCAGCCCAGAAATCCTGTGATGCATCCAAAGCAGCGTGGGCAGCAGGGGAGGGGGGGAATCCTGCCCCTCTGCCCCACTCAGGTGAGATCACCCCCCTGCCCCGCAGAGCTGCCTCCAGCCCTGGGGCACAGGAAGGAGCTGCTGCAGCCAGTCCAGGGCAGGGACAGCGAGATGGGGAGAGGAATGGAGCAGCTCTGCTGTGAGGAAAGGCTGAGGGAACTGGGAGTGTTGTGCCTGGAGAAGGGAAGGCTCCAGGGTGACCTAATTGTGGCCTTTCAACAATTAAAGGGGGCTTATAAGGAAGATGGGGAGAGACTTTTACCAAGGGCTATAATCATAGGATCATGAAGGTTGGAAAAGACCTTTGAGATCATCAAGTCCAAGTTTGACCAAAGAACACCTTGTCAACTCAACCACAGCACTGAGTCCAGTCATTCCTTGGACACCTCCAGGCATGGGGACACCACCAACCCCTTCTGATGCCTGACCACCCTTTCAGTGAAGAAATTCTTCCTGATGTCCAACCTGAACCTCCCCTGGTGCAGCTTGAGGCCATTTCCTGTTGCCCTGTCACTCCTCACATTATCTGTGAAGGAAGCCAAAGAGCACTGAAAGGGCAGTTTATGACAAGACAGAGCTGTCTATCAGTTTGTGACACAGGGCACCACGATACACACTGTCCTGACTTTCCATTCCCTGCTTTCCTTCCCCTCTGAGCCTCCATCCTTTTACCAACAGCCCTCCCTGGGCTGGAGCCCTTTCCCTGCCGCAGCCACAGGGGAATGACTTTCCTGGGTGCAGGCTACCTTCCTCTCCTTTGCGCAGGCTGCCCGCCAGTAATGGGAAATCTGTAAGTTCTAGATATGAAGGGTTCCCAGGAGCTAAGGCTGGAGTTCCTCCTGCCACAGAGAAGCTCCTGAATCAAAAGAACAAAAAAAGTGTGTTTTTCTTTTTTTCTTTTTTTTTTTCTTTTTTTCTTCTTTTTTTTTCCAATTTTTTTAAAAATTTCTCTCTGAATAGGCCACATTTGCACAGACAAGCAGTGACCCAGAAAGAATGCATTCATTGCTACTGCATATTGCTGTTTTTAAACACTAAGCTTCTATCCTGATGGAGGTAGCTAGGCAGAGATAATCCTAAAGAGCAGTTGCTGTGAAACTGCAGCCTTAACTTTTACAACAGGATACTGGGGAAAGAAGTGTTATTTTTAGAGCCCTGGTTTACCTGGGAAACTTCAGCTTGCAGCTGAAATATTACTTTCGTGATCCGTACACATGGATCTTTATGAACGGTTCTTGAGGGATCCTTTTTGCTTCCAAGCCAGTCTTTGGTGACATTTAAAGTTATAACAGCAGCACTGTGAGCAGTAACCTGGTCCAAGAGCCCTCTAGATCCATGAGCACACACAGCAGATGTGCAGCCTCCATGGGCAGCTCTTCCATTCACCAAAGGTGTGCAGGCTCTGCACAAAAAAACCTCTCGTGGACAAAGCTGCACAGCCACCACGTCAGCTGGGCTGTCTGGGCTGCTCCTCTGCTGTTCCACGGCCTCCCTGAGCAGAGCAGAGCAGAGCATTTGCCACGGCTGTGGAGAGAGCTCCTCTCAGAGAGCACAGGCCTCCCTGGTGCAGCTGAAACACTGCAGAGGCTTTGCACCCCAACACTCCCCTGCCCTCAGGAAAATGAGCTTTATCCAACAACCGGGCCCCCAGTGCCTGTCTCTCAGGGGAAATACCTGAAAAATTCACTCTCTTTCACGGCAGGATACCAGCCCATGGTGTGACCTGCACACACCCACCAGGGCCACTCTGAGAGCCCCCTGTGTGGCTTCCAACAGTGGCACTCTCCCTACATCTTTTTTCTCTTGCCTCCTTTTTCCTTTGTTTACTTTCCAGGAATTGTCTGAAGTGTTTCCAGTCTGCCTTTACCCAGCTTCAGTTCTGATCTTTCTTTTTTTTCTTCTTTCTTTCTTTACTTTTTTTTTTTTCCCCCCTGGGCAACCTCAGTTGAACCTTGTGGCAGCTGAGCAGCAAAGTCTGCTGACTTGCAGCATCCCTGGGGAGCTGATTCAGTCACTCTCTGTCTGTGGGTCTCTTCAAAGGGCTCCAGCTCAGAGCTGCAGCAAACTGGCAGCTTGCTCTGCTTTTAAATACATCGTGGAACGGACTGAATGTCCGGGCAGGAGAGCTGGCAGGGTGGGGAGCAGAGGGCTGGAGTCCTGAGGGAACTGGTGCAGGAGAGGAGGGGAAGGGCCTGAAAAATGTCCTGGCAAAATCCACAGATATACCACAGGGAGAGACCCAAGGTGGGAGTGCAGTCTGCGAGGTATTGAGATTTTATGAATTTTATAATGAAACAGAGGAACTATAAAATTTTCTTTTCAGTTGACTTGAAATGTATTGTTCTGCTTTTGGAACTTTATCCCTTTAAAGCCCTCCCTCCCTTGCTTTTAATGAAATACGGTTTGATTTTTTTTTAAAGGTCATCTTGACATAAAATAAAGTTTAATTTCATCGTGGTTGATACACAACATTTCAGCTTGCCATAAGCAACACGTTTTTGAAAATATTGAACTGTTCTTTGTTGATACTTTCAAAACCCTTCCCTCCTTACTTTTGCTGGGACAGATCCCTAAGTTAAAGTGGATTCATGAGCTGTTTTAATTTCTCCAGAACTCTGTGGCTGGATTTACTCCCTCTGGAACGCTGGAGCCATGTGGTGCTCGTGTGGAAGAGCAGACTCATGGCTCAGCCATCACCCTGGGACTCAGGAGGCCCCAGCAGAGCTTCTGGTTCTGCCAGCTGCCTTCACAATTGCCTTCACGTCGGTCTTCACCCAAGGCCAAATTCTTGAAGGCACTTTGACAAGCTGTTTTTTATTTTAAAAGGTGCCCAAATAGGCTGGGCATCTAACACACACATTGACGTGATTTCCTGATAATTACAGCCAGCAAAAGCCCTGGGGGGATGCAGGATGGCAGAGCTGCCCTTGCACTTCTTTGCTGGGTCCCGCTGTGCTCCATTCAGGGTGAAAAGCCACCCAGACAGGTCACCCAGAGATGCTGCTGGACTCTGGGTCTGGCACCATTACATTTTTAAGAGACAAATCCAATCCATCCCTAATTACCTCATTACAATTAATTGCTACATGGCAAACTGGCAACCCGGCGCACTAATTAAGATGATAGCATAGAAAAAACCAGTGAGTACGGAAGGTATTACATAATTCAGAAATACTCTGGGGAAATGAGTGTAAAGCAGAGCTAAGGAAAGGCTAGAACACCAGAGCAAGTTGTCTGTCAGCCTCCCTGCAATCTATATTCCAGCCAAATTCTCCTCATTCCCCCTGGGACACTGCACGCCTGGGTCACACTGCGGCACAGATGGTTAATGCATCAGAACAATTTTTAAATCCAGGCAGTTTGAGATGGTCTTTTCACAACTTAAAAATCAAAGCTGGTAGTTGCTCTGAAGGGAGGCACTTCCACTGTCACCACACAGACAGGGAAGGTGAGGAAAGTGTCGGAAGAGAGATTTGTCCCACATTACACTCTGCAGCACTACAGGGAAGCGACTGTCGCACAGTGCCACAATTAATTTTTTCTCTTTTCTGCCCTTGCTTTCTTGGTGGTATCCCACACCTTTGTAAGAGGCTGTGAGCCCCTCGGAACAGGAGGTAGTACTGCAATCAGAGGTACAACCACGGGTACAGACATATCCAAGCTGCCCTAGAGCTGCCCCACTCACTGCTGCAGGCGGAGCAGCAGTGGCGTGACATTCAGGGAGCACTAACTACAAAGGTGTGCAAGAGGAAGAGGCACTGGCTGTTGGACAAGGTCACAAATTAAAATAAATTAAAGCTAAATTCAGTTCAGATGCTGCAATCACATCTCCAGGTTCCCCCTGAGATGTAGCTGTGTGCACTTCACTGATCCCCTGGCTTACCCTGCACATGCACTACCTTATACACAGATTGCATGAATTCACTGCTCAAAGTGAGAGTCTGACTTCTGCACTGGTATTGAGACTCCTCTGTGGTCCCTGGGAATTACAAATTAAATTATCAAACGTGGCTGATCTCTGAGCAACTGGACTTTCCAGAGCTGACACAATGTATGCTCTCTTTATGCAAAACTTCCCTATCCAGTCAATTACACTCACTTGGAATCACCTCCATCATTAAGGCCTTTAATAATATTTTTGGTCAATGATAGTACCCAAGATGCTAAAAGCTCCTTCCTTTGTAAATAAAATCGCATCTTTCTTAAGGCAAGAACTTGAATGTGAATCTCTCACACCACAGGGAGATGCTGCATCAATTTCTCCCTCCTCTGGCACAAGGCTCAATGTCAGCGCAGGGAGTAACCCAGAGATGCCTTTGCCACCACTGCCAGGGCAGATCTTGCTCTCTTGAGCTGAAATCCTTCCCTGCACCAAAGTTGCTGCCGATGACAAATTGCAATGAAAGATCATGTTTGTGGCAAGTCAGTGTTTTGTTGAGCAAAACATCTTTTGTAGAGAAATTTTTTAGCTGCTCCTGCCTACCCACTGCCCAGCCCTGCGGTCCTCTGGCTCTGCAGAGGGAAATATGGGTAGGCAATGAATTCCCTCCTCTTTTCCAGTTGCAACCCTGGCCTGCAGGTACCTCTACGGACTCACAGAACTGCACCCTTCTAAACTCCCATTCAAGACATGAATTTTTTAGTGGAGTTTCCTGCAAAGAAATGAAGAAAGGATCCCTGGAGGGTGTATCTGGGGTGTACACAGGAGTGCTGTGTTGCTTCAGAGTGAGTTCCTAAAATAAACGCCTCTGTGCACGGTCCCTGTGAAATTGTCATCCGTAAGAAACCCTCTTGGACCAGACACTTGTACAGACACGTGTTTTCCTAGCTGGCACTGCATCTGTTTGCCCAGTTCTGTAAATCACAGAATTGTCAAGGCTGGAAGAGGTTTTTAAGATCAAGTCGAATCCCCAGCCTTGGAGATGGATAAGGAGGTGGATTTAGTTTTCAGGCTGTTAACCTTTCACAGGCAGCCAGGTCTCAGTTAAAAGGCTCAGAAACTCCCCTCCGGTAGAATGCATGTAAAAAATGAAGCATCTCTGCTCTGACAGAGGAGTGGACCATGCTGTCTTACGAAGTGCAATTTTTTTAAGTCCAAAAAGAATTGAGAGAAGAGGGTAGGTATGAAAAAAAGGATTCTGACTGCTGAGGAATCATCTGCATGTGAACAATAAAAATAAGCAAGTACTGCTCATTTTGGAACTGGGAGGTGCAAGCCTGAGGGTTGTTTGTGCATCAACTTGTCATGGTGGCTTTACAAGTGTGTGCCTGCCTGTTTATTCATGGCTGCAGCCAGAACAGCCTGCTTTCCACCCAGTCTGTACTGTAAGCAAGAAATATAACTTGCAGATAAGTAGTGTTGTGGGGAGACAAAACACCCATCAAAAAACTGTGGGAACTTTGGCGTCTTCATAAAACATGTTTTGATGGGGTAAGACAAGTATAACAACAAAGCCATCTCACTGGTAGCAGGAGTTCACATTTCTCCTAATTTCATTAATGATTTAATTCTGAAAGGAAGAAAGGCTGGCGGAGTTCATTTGGTTGTAATTAGAGGGGTGTAGTAATAGGTGACTAGGGTTTGCAAATCACTCGCATTGTTTTGAGAAATCAGTGTACAAAAATATGTTTTTGCTTATGATTTGCTTTCTTAAAAAAAAAAAAAAAGGAAAATAAAAGAAAATCTATTCCAGGTATGTTTCCTAGCTTAAATGAGACTTGTGATAGGTGCTGGGGTAAAAGTAGAAATCCAGGGGTATTAGAAATAATAATTTTGAAATAGTTTTTCCCTGTCTTGAATTTATGTTCAGACTTCATGAGCTCTTTCCAATGCATGTCTTCAGCGCCTCTTACCACAACATGCTCTTCTCAAACACAGGCTTGTTAAACTCACAAGGGGACAGGCAGTCACCCACTTAATGATCTTCTTTAGTGTGGTTTTTCACACTGCATGGGCTGAGAGCCGGGTTTCAGGAGGAGAGAAGTGTTTGTTTTGCTCTTGGGAACCTATTTGCCTGAGCAAAAGAAAAAAAAGCCAGATGAAATCTGGATTCATTGCAATGATCACAAAGAAGGCCATAAAGTGATTTTTACTAGAGTTCAGCTCTTGGTCAATGAGATTCATGTTTGCATATCTATAAGTGAGCCGTGGGGGTCCTGCAGCAGGTGTTGTGTGGGGAAAGGCTCGGCACCACCATGGCACCTGTGCCCATAAAGCCATCACCCACCACGGATTGGTTGGGTTGGGAAGGATTAATGGCACAATCACCCTCTCCCCTCCTTGGGGCAACAACTGCCAGTGCCACACTTCCCTCCTGCCCCTCGCCAGCCCTGCTCCCAGACAGTGGAGAGGTTTGGTTTGGCTGCAGCTGCGAGGACGCCAGGCTGAGCACCTGTGGCCAAACAGGCACAGCTGCAGCAGAGCTGGGCACCTGTGGGCCAAACATGCCCAGCTGAGCGTGCCAGGGCTGAGCTCCTCTTGTGCAAGCTCTGCACACCCCACTGCCAGTGCCTGGGAATGACGCAACTCAAGGGATGGGGCCACTGGAGGCAGGGGAAACAGGGGGTTGCCAGAGCCCCGTTATCTGATTTTACTCATATGCCCTTCGAAGTCTTTCTGTGCAGAGGGAGTTTCCTAGAGCTGTGCAAGGTATGGAGGAAACCACTTCTATGCCTGAGGAATTAAGTGCCTGCTGAGGAACTTCCTCCCGAGGGGCAGAGGAGGGGCAGGCACTGATCTCTGCTCTCTGGGACCAGGGACAGGACCCGAGGGAACGGCTGGAGCTGTGGCAGGGAGGGTTAGGCTGGATATCAGGGAAAGGTTCTTCCCCCAGAGGGTGGTGGGGCACTGGACAGGCTCCCCAGGGAATGGTCACAGCCCCAAGGCTGCCAGAGCTCCAGGAGTGTTTGGACAACGCTCTCAGGGATGCACAGGGTGGGATTGTTGGGGTGTCTGTGCAGAGCCAGGAGTTGGACTCAATGATCCTTGTGGGTCTCTCCCAACTCAGCATATTCTGTGTGTGTGTGAAGGCCCCTTCAGAGATCTCTTCCCTCACATTACCGTGAATACCCAGACACTTGCACGTGTCTGACTGCTTCTAGGGCTGTGCTCAGTGTTCCCACTTCTTCTGAGCAGCCAAAACAGGCCTTCAGAACAGTTTATTCTGTCAGCTTTTTTTTTTTTAGGGATGCTTGGAAATATCCAGGGAACAGGCTGGAGGCCTGCCAGTTTTCCTGAGGACCCTGTGATGTCTTGCTGGGTATGACAAAAGTTAGGGTCTTTTGGGCCCCAGCAAACAGCCAGAGACAAGGAATGGGATGGATGAATTGTCTTGGTGTCTTGCACATGTCCCATGAGTGTCGAGTGGACAGTGCAGGACTGTCTGGTTTAGTACTGTTACTTTGGACTCTTAAGTAAGTTGGACTGTCTGACGAGGGCAGAAACACAAGCACAGCTATCCTTTTTTCCTGGTGGGAAATTGGCTGTGGGGCTTCTAAATGTTCAAGTCAATCTGAAAATGAAAATATTTGCTGTGGGTTTGTTCTATTTATTTTTTTATTTAATATTTCCAGTCCATGAAGCTGTTTTCTTGGTGAATTTTTTTATATATTCAAAACAAAAGAAATTAAGAACCCGAACTTAACATGTCAAGGTGCTTTTGGAGGGTCTGTGTTTACTGTGTTCTCTGCATGGCAGTGCAGCTCAGCTCAATTCAGTAAGAACTGGTGGCTTTTGGGAAGCTGTCACTTGTGAAAAACAAACACCCTTGTTTTTCCCCCAAACCAGTCAACAACACAAGGAAAATCATTATTTAGCCAATGTACCCTTACACTGATATGAACAAAACTTCCAAAAAGGAGAGCCTATGCCAGTTTATGGGAGCTATTAAAAGGGTGTTGAGTTTTTTATGCTCACTGGGAAATGGACAGAGGCCACCAAACTCATTTCACAAAGGCTGCTACAAATCCTGCAGTCAGTAAAAACCTTCAGTCATCCACGGCTGGATTTGAGCTGGCAACTGCTGTATCCCTTCAGCACTCAGCCCCTCCTCCCCCATTTTTATGGTCAGCAGGTGTGTGTGTAGGAGAGACTGTGGTCTCCCATTTAATTTGTTGCTGCTGATTTATGGCATAATATCAGTTAGGCAGGCTTCATAAAGCTGGGGGCCAGAAGGGACAGCTCGATCATCTGCCCTGTCCTCCTGTCTAGCACAGCCCATTAAGTTTCACCTGGACACCAGTATATTAAGCTCACAAATGAAATTGAGACTACAGCACTTTTGAGTACACAGGGGATTAAACCATGTGCCACAGATGGAAACAGGAGAAACGAAAAGTCACCGCTGCTCAAGAGCTCTGCAGTCTCAAGGAAGAAGAGAGTTGAGAGAAGTCCAGCTGATACCAGCAGACAAACCCAACCCTGTCTTGGAGAAAGAGGGGACAGTCCCCAGATAAAAAGCAACGAGGCAAGAAAATCAAGTCTGAGAGCCAAACAACAGCCAGAAACTTGTGCCAACCTGATCTGTGAGCAAATAATATCTTAAATCCAGATATGGTGACAGGCAGAGCCCTGGGTATGACAAGAAGGAGCTGCAGCAGGAGTAGAGGATGAGAACCTCTCTGCTATCACATTCTCTTTCCTTCTCCCTTCAAGCTTCTGAGGAACAACAAAGGCGGGGAAGGGGGGGAAGGCAAAAGGTTGCCTTTATGGATAATGTTAGAATTGCCTTTTATACGGGTTTCTAAGGGCACTCGGAAACGTTGGGCATGTGATGCTGAGGAGTGATGAGTGTAATGTCATCTCACCATGAGAAGTTACAGCATGGGGAAAACCAGCCCTCGGGACAAGCCATGACACCAGGGCAGCTCTCCTGAGCCCTAACCTTCCTGACTAGGAAACAACTGACTAATGAGGAACACACATGGAATTAATTTACTGTCAGACTGGAGGCAAAAATGATAGTTTTGTTTTATTCCATCAGAGCAAAAGCATCACTGGAGAAAAGTCAGTCTGAGCTCCATAGTTGCTAAGGAATTAAAAATGAGAAAAAAGAGAAGCATTGGAAGCAAATACAAAGTTCAAACAATATTTGGTGGACTTTAGCATCTTGTTGCCTTCAACAAGTTTTAGGGAGAAAACATACAATATCTTCCCTGGAATTATTAGGTGAAATATTATGGCTTTTTGATGGGTCAAAATCCTCAGTCATCATCTCCTTTCCAATTTTATTCTTCTGTCTGTTTCAGCACTGTCTGTTGCTGCCCAACAGCATGGTGTGACTTCATTTGTGCAACTAATTTTGCTCATTTAAATGGTATTTCTCCAGCAAAAAAAAATTGCATGTGTACTTGGGGTTTCTTTTGGGTTCAGATGAAGGTTTGCCTTTGCAGAGAGTGAGTCTGTCTGTCTGTCTTTGCACTCGCCTTGTGCTTTCTGAAGTTCATCCATGTCCTATTATTGAATCTGATTCAAGGGGGACTTCAAGAAGTAAAACCACAACATAGGGCATGTATTGGGTAAGGATATTCCACAGATCAGCTTGTCCACTGCCCCTGAACGACAGAGCAAGTAATTTTTTCCACTGATATTTCCAAGTTTCCCCTTCTGGTTGTTTTCTGAACATCATGGTTTTAAGGAGTAGAATCATCTCCTCTCATTGTGTATCTGACATATTTCTCTTTAGCTGCACGAACTTCCAGAAAAATACACTCTTGTGGACACCATCATCAGCTTCTATTCTGAATAACTACAGGGGAAAAAAGCCTTTGTTATTAAAGAAAAAAAAAAAAAGGAAAGAGGAATATCAGAAAATACTGGCATAAACTGAAGATTTTATAAGATTCCAGATATAAGTATAAAACCAAGTTTTCTTGTGCAATGATGTCACCTGCACATACAATGTGATTCCTAAAGCCTCTTTTGATAAAGCCCCTCTTGCACCAAACTCTCTCTTGATGTTTTTCTATGCACCAAAGAGACTTTGGGCTCCCTCCACAAGCAATGGGAGGGAGGGAAAAATTAAGAGCTGTGGGGAGAAACTGGAAGGGAAAACAAGAAAATTATGGAGGTTGTTTTAATAAACCAAAAGAGAGAAGGATGCAAAGTGCTGGAAAATTTGTCTAGAAGGAAAAAGTGTAGAAGTGGAAAGGAAAGAGGAAATTCAGCAAAATATGTAAAAGTCAGAGATCAGCAAGCCAGGTTTTCAGCTGAGGTAAGCCAGTCAAGCTCCACTAAAGCTGAAATGAGTCCCAGCAATTGGGAATCTATCCCATTCTGTTCCATCAAAGAAATAAAGAACAGGAAATTTACTTTATAGAGAAGCTAGAACTCATGAATTAAGTGTGATTTAGCTGGTTCCCAGAAAAAAAATCAGCAAGAACCCTGCTAAGGCCTGCTGTTCTATAAATACTATCTGATTAGACCAGTCATATTTTAGAAAGCCTGGTGTTCATACACTCAGGGTGGATCCTGGGGATGCCCCAGAAGATCCAAATGTGATGCCTGGGGTCCTGGATATGTCCAAGTACAACAGGGAATAACTAAAGGCAGAGTGGGATTTGCCCACTGCATCTACACGTTCAAAACAGGTCACCCAACTTTCCCTGAGCCTTCATATTTGCATTACTCAGTCCTCGAGTTTATCACAGCAGGCAGAGAAGGCAGCAAATCCCAGCCTCTTGTTAGCAATTGCCAGACCACCAGAAAGTTCTAGAGAGCTGCTGGCCCAGCTTTGGAGGGCAGGGCTATTTGATCTGACACAGAATGAATAATAAATCAAACAACCCCCTGCCCCATAATTAAACCTCATGGAAGGCTGCCCTTCTTGAAAAGCTGGACTAGTCAAGGCTAAAGGCAGACGTGTCTTTTGGGGTGGCAGGGAGGACTCCAGAGCTCCCCTCCCACCCTCAGTCTCTCCCTGCTGCACTGTGGCAGCCCTCCATGCATCTGGAAATGCTCTGGAGTTCGGAGGAAGCTCGAGAGCAGCAATGTGCAGTGATCCCTCTCCCAGCCCGGGGAGCTGTGCCAGGGACCGAGTTCAAGACCTGGACAATGCCCTGCTTGGCCAGTTGATTGGATAGAAAAATTAATTTACAGCCACATTATGGAGGAGGGCCCAGATTCCACAGAACACTGAAGTCCCTGGAAGCTTGGCTGAGAGATCAGCAGTGCTGCTGCAGCTGAGATTTCCACTTGTTGCAAACAGAGACGAAACGGGATGGCCACGTACACAGGGAGCCCAAGGGGACCGGCACCTCGTGCTGGGTGATGCAGGCACCAGCCAGGAACAGGGTCCAGCTTTTCACCATGGCCACGGGGAAGGTCAGGCCCTCTTGCCAATCCAGGTGGTGGGTGTTTAAACTGGCGGAAACACGGAGATGCTCAGAGCTGCAGTGCATTGTACCTGAGTGCAACACGTGGAAGTGCCTCTCCTTTGAGTCAAACACCAGAATGGGTGCAAGCAGATCTTCTCCTGGAGGCTAAGAGCAGGTTCCCCAGCTGCTGGAGAAGAGCCAGGATTTCTCCCAGGCCAGCAGGATTGCCCGGTGCTGTGAGCTACCACATCTCCATTTCAGTGTCTCCCTGACTCTGCCGTGTCAATACATTTAGACAGTGGAAGGATTTACATTTACAGCGGAAGGATTGCTGAATTGCTGTGCTCAGGAAAAGGCCTGCACCAGTCTGGAGTGAGGGAAACCATCCAGCATTGGTTTTAAAACTTGTGCAGCCGACTGTGACACCCAGCCCTCCCCGCAGGGGCTGTGGCTGCTGAGATGTGCAGCACTGGGAGCAGTGGGAGAGGAAGATGTTGAAGACTCTTCCCTAAAGCAAGGGGACATGTTAAGAGTTTCCCAGGGGAAAACAAGACCTGTTTCAACAACAACAACCACCACGTGGGATTCTTAAAATGTGTAACACAGATCGCAGGCCTATTTATACTGTGGCCAACGAGTATTTCTGAAAAACTTTCAAAAGCTCTATTTCACATTTTCACTTGAATTCTCTATTACCTCTGAGAGAGGATGCACCTTTTGGCAGTGAAAGAAAGCACAATAAATGTTGCAAATTTAATCTGACTTCCCACGTTTTGGGATAAAAGAAGAGGTTTTGAATCTGGTAAAAGAGACCCAACACATTCTTGTCTCTGAGTGAGTGGCTACTAAGAATAGATCTTGACTACCTGCCCCATTCATTGCCCTCAAAACACGGGGAGCCATCCCTCGCAAAAGGTGTGCCAAGCCTGTTCAAAGGAAGTGGCTCGTGAAATAAAACTTTACAGCTAAAAAGCTAAAAATAAGACTTCACTTCTTCTCAAGAGTTTGGCTTAACAGCCCCCTCTGTTATTCTTCTTATTCTGATGATTCTTCCTGTTATTTGTACAGCTGAGCCAAAGTTTCCAGGCAATTCACAAAGTTACTCAGAGAGCTCAAGTGGGACATGAGGCTTTACAAAATGTAATTCTGACTCTGGTTTACACTACAGTTTCGTTTACACCCATTTTTAGAATCTCTTTACATTCAAAGAGGCATGAGGGGACTTTTTTTTTTGGTAACATTATCAGCGGTATTTTACATGTACCATCACATTATTATTATTAATTTGATTATAATATCTCCTAGTCAAGTTTTGGGGTTTTCCAAGAAGAATTCAATGCTTGGTAAAATTCCACAGAAATCAAGGGAACATTAAAAAGAATTGTTTTGCCCAATCCTGTTAGATTTAATACTTTTTCTACTACATGAAAGAAAACTGGAAGAGTGATGGAGTGCAAATCAGGTTACTCAAAACAGGTTCCTTCTGGAGTTCACATGCAGGAATGCTGTCAACTTTTGTAGCCTTGTAAAAAAGAAAAAGAGTTCTCAATGATAGTGATTCATTTTATAATTCATTAATCCTATTTCCCTCAGGTAAAGGTAAGATTATTAAAAGACTTTTCAGTACAAAGGCAAGGTATTTCTCCTACAGAAACCGTAGGGGTTTTTTAACGGCAGTTTTTTAGTTAGTAGTGTAGTTGCAAAATTAATCCAATCATTTTCTCAATACCCATAACCACCCCAAACCTGCTTTCAGTTGACCAGACTATCATTTATTCTCTTGCCTTTCCCAACAATTAGGAGTAACACAAGAAGATAATATTTAACGTAATGAGATATTTTTATATACACTTGTAAATAAAATAATTCCATGCTGTGTAAGGTTTTTTTATACTTGAACACCGCACTAGTATTTCTTTAAAAAAACTTTACTATAGATTAAAAGGAGACACATTTGAAACTGAGTAATGCTTTTTTTTCCATTCAATTTTCATAAGCATCCTTTTATTTCTCTGCCTTCTCTGTCCTCCTCCCTTGTAGATGCTGAAAAGCCTTGGTAGAGAAATTTTTCAGCTTTCTGCAGCATTCTGTGAGAGCTCTGTGGTTCTCATGAAAGCTATGATAAACACTGCTACAGGTTTTTGTAAACTAATTCTCTATCTGTGCACCTGGGATCTGTTTTTCAGAGTTGTTATGGTGCACAGTGAAATGATATTTTGAAGTAGGTGTTGTGAGCTTTGGCCAATAGGACAGGGGGTGGCTGGTCCAAGATCCAATAACCTCCTGTCATCTTTGGGAACCAAGTTACATAAACGAAATTATAATTAATTTGGAAGGACCACTTTCTTCCTGATCTCGGATTGTGTCGTTTCTCGCCGTTCTCAGTGGAACAGCGACACTCCCTCTCCACCTTTTCTTGGCTGGTGCAAATGTACACGGGAAACTCTTTTAATAAAAGCTCATGCAGATTTTTCAAACTTTTCACTGGGATAGCTCAGGTCCAGGGAGCATGCCTGCACATGTGGGGATTTTTATTTCAAGGCACAGTATGAGAGACTTTTTGAAGGTAGTCATAGGCTGGACTGAGCTCACCCCATATAATCCACTAACATTTTTTGTTGTATGGGATGACATCATCTAAAATTGGCTTTTGATACCAGGAGCAGGGCTCGTTCAGAGCATGCTGAAAGCAACAGGAGTCTCTCTACTGACTGCAGTGCACTTATGATCAAGTCCTTTCATACCATCTGCAGAAGGCAATTTCAAGGCATTGCTTTCATTTGAAAACCTCACAGACCCTCTGGTGCACAGCAAGGCTTTAAGAAGCTGCCTGCATCCAGTGGGGCTGCCAGCCTACCTGCTCCCCGCATGTTCCAGAGCCCTGCAAATTGCTCTCAGTGTTTGCTTTGGTCAAAAAGATCATAATACTCATGGTACCATCTCGACAGCTGAATGCAGAGACCCCTTGAATCAATAAAGTACTGCTGATGTGCCAGGGGCTGAAAAGCCTTTGCTTCACTTTGACTTTTTATTCCTACCAAATTGCCATTCACATTCCAGCAAAATTAAATATCCTTCTGTTTAGGTGCCAGCAACTGATGGGAGCAGTAAAAGAAGTTAATTGAAAGCTACTGGCTGCAATACTCAGGCAAGATTAATAAAAAAAACCAAAAAAACCCAATAAAACCTAAAAGAAAGAAAAAGTCATGGTTTCCTATAAGTTCTGCCGCTGTGACACAGAGTTACTTAAGACTGTAAAATATAGAATATTCACAGAAACGTCATGTTCTATTTTGGAGTGTTCTGTTGCATGGACTCCTTTTTGCACTCAAACAACCATTTTGACCTTACAGCAGTCTGTGTGAGCCACAGTTTGTGTCAGGTGGCTCCCTGCACCGTGCAGGTCACTGTTGGGGTGCACTATGTGCTGGAAGAGAGACATGCCCTGAGGATCAGAGAGAGGGCCTCTTTCCTGGGCCCGAGGTGACCCTGGGAGTGCATCCAGGTCACCGCAGACGGACTGAGAGAGGATTGCGTGTTTATGGACAGACTGGGNATCAGAGAGAGGGCCTCTGTCCTGGGCCCGGAGGTGACCCTGGGAGTGCATCCAGGTCACCGCAGACGGACTGAGAGAGGATTGTGTGTTTATGGACAGACTGGGACTGTGAGAAGTGTTCATTGTAGTTTGTGGCCTTATAGGGGATTGTTTGCCTATTACCATAATAGGTAAAATCTGTGCAATACCCCAGGTGATTGGGGGACACTGTGGTGAGCATCTTTCCTGTTTATATGATGTTATATCCTGTTGGGTGCTGGTATTTAAGGAATTCTAACTTCGCAATTAACGGCTTTGCCACTCTCCATCTGATGAGCGAGGTCCTTGCCCATGCGTCATTACTGCACATAGCCAAGTCCAGCATCCAGCCCCCGACTCTGCAGCCTACTAAGCTAAAAGTTGAACCCAAGAGAGCACTGTGTCCACTAGCAAAAGTGTACAGGATCAGGTTCAAAGTATGTAATTTTACTGGAAACCAAGTTAAGCTACGCGTGGGGATGGGAGAAGGGAAGGCAGCAGGATGAGAAGGCAAAGCAGATGGGACCCACACTTGTGTCCACAGCTATGAAGTTCTGTGGCTGCTTCCAGGCCTCCCACTACCTTTACTGGTGGCTGGTGTGACCCAGGGCTAAGGAAGGTGTGGCTGCTGGTGTGACCTTTCCTGCTGCAGGAGCCTCCTCCTGCCTCTGCTCCATGCTTTTACCTCTAAATGCAACCCCTCGTGGCAAAGGGGTCACGCAGAGCATGGAAACAAAAATAACTTCTAAATCAAATTAGGAATTTTAGCATGGCTACTATTCCTTTCTTTCTTGTTGTACTTCACTAAAAGCAAACATCAGCAAACTTGATGCCTCCTTCTGCTCCGCAGGTATTTGGGGTTTCCCTGTAAGGTCTGCCTTGCAGATTGTTCCATGCAGATCCTGCTACTCTGAGCCTGCCTTTGATGCTAACCAGCATCAAAGCTGTCAGAGAAGAGCTCCAGAAATGCTGCAGGACAAAGTCATGCTCTGGGTTTTCAACTCCTTTCACTTGCTAGTTTTGCCTGCAGAAATTGCAACTGGCCACATACATACCCTCATTCCTTCTTTGGAGAGAGCCAAAGTCTCACCTCAGCAGCTTCCTGCAGCCGTGAAACCTGTAATCTAATGGCACACCCTCTGAGAAAACGGCTCCTTTAATCAGTTGTGAATATGCTGTTTATTGGTCTCATTGTCTCCTTTTCCCAATATTTTTAGACAGAATCCCATGCTGAGCAAGTAACTTAAAAGCCCCAGATCAACTCATCACTTACAATATATACACAGACCGAAGACAGATTTCCCTCTTTCTCCTCTAGGGCTTTTCTTTTTCATTGGCAAATTCAACACTGAATTTTAGTTTCTTCTGGCAGAATCTGCTGTCTGCTGGGTGAATTGTGCTCACACAATCTGGTCTATATAAGAGCTTTTTTTTTTTTTTTTTTGGTTTCCTATTAATTCAATACTTGGCTGGCTAAACATAGTAGACGCAGGTACCTGGCAGAGGATGGACTGATCTCACTTCTACATACTCTGCTTTTAGAATTCAAGACATCTCTGTCATCAGAACTTAGGCTTGCCTTTTTTTAAAAAATTATATATATATATGGATATAAAATATATATATATATATATATAAAAGAATTAAAGCCTAGAAAATTTAGTCCCTGATATGACTGCAAATAATCAGGCAAAGTTGGTTCTGATGTTTGGGTAGATGAACATGATCTCCAAAACCTCTCAGAGGTCACTGCAACTTCTTTGTGTAATAGAGGAGTTTTCAACAGGTTCCACCTACAAGAATTGCCAGAAGACCTGCAGTTTCCAGTAAGAATCAGAGATCTTTTGTCTTCAGGGAAGGTCAGGGCAAAGAGATTTGACACCAAAATCTTCTCAGGTCTCCAAAGGAGCTTTTTTTTATTTTACTCATGACAAAATCTGTTAAAACCATGTATTAAAGTACTAAGGGCACATATCCATGAGACACCAGTGGCAAATGCCCAAGTTGCTACATAATTCCATTTAAAAATTAACATGAATATCGATCTAGCTGTGTTCCTATAGCTCTGAGAGTCCAAGACTATTTGACTGGCCTTCCAGGATGTACATCAAAATGCCCAGTATGGCACTAAGAGGGACAAGCTTCTATTATAAGGTAAATTCAGGTGTGAACTTACAGCAACTGTGGTGCACACGTGGCAGCTTGTTTGGCTGTCCATACCTTAAATCATTGAAGATCAGTCTAGTTAAGTGAAGGACTTTCCCAAAAAAGCAAAGACAAGCTGCATAATCCTTTATGCAGAATCAGCAGCCACCATGGCTTTGTAAAATGATCTAAAAAGCTCATTTACAAACACACTAGAAGATTATATCTTAATTCAATGTAACTCTAAAAAAAAGGTTTTTTTTTAATAAGTGATTTTAGTTAGAATAATAATTTAGTTTTAATAAATTATTTTAGTTAGAAGAATGAGTTAGTCACTTATTCGAGTACACTGCTACTTCCCTTTTTGACCTCTGCAAATACTAACTCAGGTCTGGATGGAATATTCTTGGGGTTGCGAGACACAAAAAAGCTTCTTTTCAAGTTGGACTTCTTAAGAGGAAAGAGGAATTGACCATCCGTGACAATGGAAAAAAACCTCTGTGGACTTATTTCTTTTTAGAAATCAAGATGCAAAGGCTGGGGGAGATCTTTGTGGTCCTCAAACCTGGTCCTAGTCCCCAACACATGGAATAAAGGGTATTGCAGCAGCTGAAAGAACAGGGGAGAACAGATGGACAGAGCACAAGGATGAGAACAGCAGGCAGGCAGGTGATAGTGACAGATTCGTTCCATGGGAAGTAGAAATGTAACTTTGCACAGAAAGGACAGGATGTCTCTTAAAAGGAAGAAGCTGGAACATCTGGCACAGGACATCACTGAAGGAGTAACCAAACCCTGGTCTAACCACGGCTGGAATGCGGGTTGTGACCAAACACAGTTTTTGCTGTTCCCCAAAAACACATCTAATGATAAAAGCCATTGGTAATCCTGCACATTAACAGAGAGAGAGAACACGGATAAACACAGACAAAACTCCAATTATCTCATTTCAAATGGAAAAAAAAAAAATTGGGCTACAGATGCATTTTGGTACGAAAAAAGATCTGTGGAATGCCAGTCCGGACAGAAACATTTCTGGGCATTGTACATTGTTGAGACACTGTAACTTCGAAGAAATATGTTGGAGAACAAATTCTACCAATAATGTTAGAGACCAGAGGTTCCTGTCAGGGATTCCTGACAGGTTGTCTTCACTCTTGTGGAGCCAGCAAAAGGAGATGTGGTCTTTGAACTGGGTTTGGAAGGTACTTGAGGAAATGACAGACAAAGTGTTCAGAAAAGTAACCTTAGCAAGAATGCTCATGGCTCATTCCACCTTAAACTCAGGAGACTGGGAAACCAACTAAAACTATAAATAATAAAGGAAAAAAGTCAATGAATTTAGGGCAACAGTGACACAAATTGGTGGGAAAATTTCTAGGATTGAATGTGGAGGAGACTTAGGCTATCTTTGAATTCAGGGACACAAATTTATCTGGAAAACTTGTGTCAGACTGGTGTTTGAAGAAGGATTTCACAGCTAATCTGATCTCAAAAGAGGATTGCAAAAATAATGACATCCTCCTAACATGGGAAAAGGATACATTTTCAGAAAAGATCTGTCAAAGAAAACTTAGTCTTACAACTGCAGATTTGTAAGGCTATCATGACAATTGCCCAGCCAACTTCTTCCAGAAAATTCAACTGCCTTGAAAGAAGTGGCGAAGGGCTCCTCAGGCATATAAATGGAAAAGAGAAAAGGGAAAGCAAGTATAAAAGAGAACAAGAACTTTTTGCCTTATTTTTCAGTAAGTACAGTTGCATGGTCTGCAGTGCCAAAAGCAGGAGGGGGAATGGAGCACAAATTCAGACAGAAAAGCACGTGCAGGTATTTTCTAAATTTGCACTTTTGCTGTGTTCCTCCTTCCTGTGTGGTGTATTGGATCCAGGAGCGAGTTAAAGCCCCATCTTGGGCAGAGACACAAGAAGTTCGGAGATACTTGGATCTCCTTGTTTTTCTTGGAATGGGACAAACCTTCAGGACTGCATAGTACATAACCTGACAGAAAACACTTTTCTTCAGAGACAGTGGCAGTGCCATCCATTTGGCATTAACTTTCAACAGGGTGTCCCTAGAGCATGGATGAAAGGAGTCCCCTGAAAAACAAGGAGGAGGAGAAGCAGAGAGGAGCTAAACAGGCTCAGGCAGAGAGCCTGACACTGTGAGGGTTTTCAAGGCTGAAACACAAAGACCTTTCCAAGACAGTTTCGCACCTGGGAACTCTGCTTCTTTACCAGATAACCAGCAAACGTAAATCCATGGTAAAAAAGTTATCTGGCCCATCTACAACATCATTCTGATCTGTCTTGAGAGAATCTGCGTCAGTTTGGGTGTCTCCAGTGGGGCCATGGAAGCAGCATGCTGTTGTCAGGGCTGGGGGCAAGAGAAAGACGTGTCTCTGTCACAAATGCAAACTAGGGATTTCTACGTTGGAGGTGGAAGCAAAAACATTCCTGTGCTGTAGTGAAAGGATTAGCTTTTGGTCTCTTCAATTATTTTCATGAATGGTCTTGGCACAATAATAGGAATGCACAGGAACGCATTCATCAAACTTTTTGATGAGAATTTGGGATACTGCCAGTGCAGCAAAGGATCAAACTGTCATACATTAGGAACTGAACGATTAGAATAAAAGAAGTGTAGTAGGTCATGCACTTATGAACTAATGATAACCGTGTCTGGAAAAAGCTGGGCACTCTGCAGTTGGAAAAGTTCAGGGGAAAAAAAAAGCTCGGGGAAGCTTGAAAATGCTGGTCAGTACAGAATGATTGGAGTCAGGGTGTGAGGCAGCTATGGAAAAGATTGGTGTAATCCCTTGATAACTACTTACACTCAAAACAGGAAAGTGTTCACATCACCAGAGAGGGCAGGAACAACTTTTTCTGGAAAACTTTGAACTGTTCTATTCACCCGTGCGTAAAACAGAGGAATTCAAAGTGGGACAAACACACAGACTCTTCAGTGATACAGATTTCATGTCGTGGTGAACTGAGTCCCATTTGGTCTCACACATCTCTTGTGTTCATGCAGCCGTGTGGTGAACCACAAGAGAGGAAAAAAACCTTTAGAGGCAGAGATTACCCTTGTAAGATTTGAGGATGTAGTTCTTTTAGAACAGGTGATACTTGAAGGTCATGTTATTTATTTCCTTTTTAAGACTTCAAATACAAACATGGATTTTTATGGATATTTAGCTCTCTCATTATTTTAGACAAACTTTAGGAGTTCAAACTGACATTTTTTCAAACCTGCTCAGCAGTTAAAACCATGGGCTATCCAAGAGCTGAAACTCCATCAAGGAACTGAAACCAGCTGGGTTTCCAGAGGTGCCCTGTACCTCCCAGGTTTTGTCTTTAGATGGAGATGGAGGACTGGAAAGAGTAGAGCCAACCTCTGACACTCTGCTCACCTCAGACAGGTGGGTTAAGAGTGCCTTTATGAAAATCCTACTTTTTTTTACCACTACAGCCTGAGTGGGAACTCGTGGATACCGCTTTCTTACAAAAAATTGGTGCTTTCATGGATCATCTGGGTTAATAAAAGCATCAGTAGTCCTTAGGCAAGGCTCACATCATGTCTTGTCTTCAAATGACATCGTCTTAAAATGGTGCAGAGTAACACGTGCACAGATCACAGGCTCCAGGGAAGCTGAGCACTGCAGCAGAGAATAGGGCAGGGAGATCTTGTCCTTACAGAAGAAAGGCAAGGATTTCTGCCAGGGCATTTATAGCTGTCTTCAGAAAAAGTATGGAAGACTGATGCCCAGATTCCTGTAAGGAATTATGTGTTCCGAGCCCTTTGGTTGGCCCAAGCTGCCAGGTCAAGGCCCGTTCTGGCTGGATTCACACCCCAGATCTGCCTCCCCATGGAGACCTAAGCAGGAGTCACTGCTGTCTCTGAAAACACAGATCTGTTTGGGGGACTCCTTCTCTCACAAAACATGATGGTGTTTGAAGGGTTGAGCAAGAATTGGCAAGTTTGGGATAGGTTCCCCTTCAACCCGCTGCCTTTGAGAAGGGTTGGGCACTGCCTCCCTCCATGCAAGAGCAAGGGGGCATGAAATGAATAATGAAATGAAATGAAATGAAATGAAATGAAATGAAATGAAATGAAATTAACTGGAATGAAGTGTTTGCAGCACAGAAGAGCACTCCAGGTGACACCCAGAGCGGGACTCATTGCCACAACTCACCCTTGGTGCCAAAATTTAGCACAGATTCAAAAGGTGATTCGACAGAGGCATGGAACAGAACTCCAGGAAGAGCTTTGCTTCTAAAAGCTTGTCTTTCTTGGGAAATTCCCTGGGACATATTGCTGCAGGCTGGGAAAATGCTGTGGGGAATTTCACTACCTGTTTGCCATGTACTGACTGTCTCCTCCAGGCATCTGTTACTGGGCCCTGTTTGGGGACAGGTCAGTGGCCTATTAGAACCTTTCATCTGACCTAGAACTACCCTTCCCATGTCCCTGCAGAGCATAATTAAACTAATCCATCACAAAGAAAACAGTAAACTCTCTTTCCCTCTTTTATCTTAGAGATAAACTCCTTTTCCTTCCTAGAAAAAAAATCAGTCTGTATGGATGAATATGAACTTCAGGCAACCAAAAACATCAACAAGTTGATAAGAAACTTATAATAACAATTCATATGAAAAAATCAGTCGCTTCTAATGATGTCTAAATTCTTCAAGGAGACCCATGCCTGCAAAAATTTAGATACATTTTCCCCCGTAAAAGTAGGTTCCTACAGGCAGTTTCCTAATTCCGTATCTAAGCATATGACTTTTATTCAGAGGCAGCAAAACCCAACTATTTCTATTTTTTCCTTTTCTTCTGTCCAGTAACTGGTCAGTTGCAATCTGTATTAATAAAGTCTGGTCTGTACTAAAAGGTCTGGATGATTCTTGTTCCCTTAAGGATATCCTGTAGTTAAATAAATGGCTTATGTTCCTCAAAATAGGACAACATAGAGATTTAAAAGTCTGGGCAATAATTTCTGACCTGGAGCAAGGAAAAAAAAAAAAAAAAAGAAGAAAGAATATTAGTTAGATTGCAGAAAAAAGTTAGATCTCTTTTTTCTCTGCAAAGCTGTTGATGACTCAGCTGTTTTCCTCTCAAGTTATGAAATAAAGCTGTTGCTTTAACACTGATTAGTTGTGTACAACTGGATCTCTTTAGCCAGATTGCCTGTGTGAATGTATTCATGGAAAATAAACCACTCCTACAGATGAAATATATGTTTATAGGCTTGATTTTATCTTCATGCTTCATAAATAGCGTACCATGTGGACAAGCACTGACAAGATAAAACAAGTGTCCATGAAAACGTTTGGCCTGGGAAAAGTCTGCTTCTGAATTTCAAAGCTACCTCCAGTCAGAGCACTGGACACAGACCCAGCACCAGCCACACTTCCCAGACCACCACTAATCAACCATGAAAACTGAAATTTTAAGACAGTGCAACTCCAGTGTGAGCACTTGAGCAAACGCTCACTGCAAATGCTGACAGCAAGCTGGAGATGCCAGCTCTTGGGTAACTTCTGAAAGTCTGGCTGCAGCTCAAAAGATAAGCAGAGACCATGTGAAAATGCAGTCCAATCCATGGGTTTCCAACGCTTGGAATGGTAGCTCTGTATGTGAACATCAGCAGTGAGCCGCTGGAATGCCCTTCTCTTCAGAGACACTTCGGAGGGGCAGGGATGTAGAGAACAAAGAAAACCAGCCTGCCTTGCTTGTAGATGCTCTGTTGATTTTTTTCCTCTGCTTGTTTGTGTATTTCCTACTTTCAGGCTGTAACTTGTAAACACCAAACTGCTCTGAAATATGGACTTTGAGCTGCAGTAATTACCCTGCCTTTGGTGCTCCATTCAATGTCTCTGCCACGTATTGCAGCACCCAATGGAGATTTCTGCACAGCACCTGCAATCCAGGCTGGCAAAAGCCTCAGGTGCTGGACTAGGTTGGGGTAGCAGAGCCCAAGCGTTTTCTAAAAAGGTTTTCTCGCAGCAGCACAGAGAACACTTTGAGCCCCTCTCGTGGTCACTGCTGCAGATACTCAGCATGGCAGGGTGAGCCCGGGCCTGCCTGAGAGCAGCTAGAGCACTGCTGTCCGACCAACAGGCACAGTAATGCTGCAGATCAGATACATCCCCGGGTGCTGGGACAGCCCAGCCCCGCTCTGGACACGGACACCACGCAGGTTGCTGTAATCTGAGAAGAAACATCTGTAATCTGAGAAGAAACATCTGGCCCACAAGCCTTCCCTCACTCTTTTCTAAAGTGAAAGAAACCCCAAACCCCTCCAAACCCACACCCCTTCAACAGCCCACGAAGTGTCCGATAATTGTCTGCCTGTTCAAAATTAGCAAAGTACCACTTGGTTAAACTCATTTCAAACCTGCTCCTCAGGAAATGCCACTACTAAATTCCAGGCAGTTCTTCAGGTGAACTCACTTAACTTAGCCCACAATAATAGAGAAACACATTTGTTCCAGGTGCTTTCTTGGCAGAACCTGGCATTTGTGTCTGTTTATTCTTCCTTCTGTCTCCCAAACTCCCTTTGGATTTTGCTATTCTGTAATTATCCAGGCTGCCCTGTCTCCTCCTCATGTAAGAGATGGCTGGGGAGGGAAGGAGCTTTAATGAAAGGAGCATGGATCAGAGCCACGAAAAGCATCTAAATATGGCCCTTGTCTTATTTTGCAGCTGACCCACATGCATTGTAAAACACACTCCTCCATAACCCCATTAAAAATATTTTGAGTCTCAAATGTTCCGCATGTTTTAAATGGAATTAATTCCTTTGTCTGCGTGCTTTGTTTATTAATTAACATTGTGCAGGGAACTGGATAAAGCAAAAAGGACAACGTGATATGTTCTTCAAAGTCTTGCAGTCCAAGTAGACAGGCAAAGAGCAGAAACAAATAAAATAAAATGCGGAAATTACGGTCAGAGCTTCCAAAGTAATTTAGACACCTGTGTACTTGATTTTAAAAAGAGATCTGTATTGTGTTTGGTCATTTTCTGGGAGTGGGGATGGGATGTCTGGCAGGTGCTGAGAATTAGGTGCATAAAGGAAGTCTTGAACAGAACCACTAAAAACAAAAGTGCCCCAAACACCTGACTGCTTTTAGAAGCTTGATACTGGAATTTTTAATTTCTTTCTACATAGCTTAGGCTTCATTTACCAGTTTTTTAGGTGTTCATTGTACTTTTATTAGATGGGCTGGGATCTGTGGAGCTCTTAAGAGAAATAAGCATCATCCAGAAGCAGTTTTTATTAAACATTAGCTTCCTCTCAGCCTAAAAGTGAATATTAAAAAGGTTTACAGTCTGGGTTTTTTTCCACTTCTGAGTTGGAAGAGACCTTTGGCAGCGGCCACAGAGTCAAATAAAATAGGACTTGCCACAGAATACAAAAGAAAACCCAGACAGAGATCCAGAGAGGAGAATAATATGGTTTTATCAATAATGAGATTAGGATTTTATATTTGGGATCTCTGAGCCTGACCCACTGGGCTTGCCTCTTATCTGCCGTGTATTTTATTCTACCTCTTACCTTACATACCACTGAACCACTTCAGTGGAACCTCTCTCTCCAGGTTACAGTTGTATCAGATTAGGACATCTGCTTGATATTTGTGGCAAGGTTTTATTAATAATGTGCTTTCCTGAGTTGAACTCAGGTAAAAGGTAGTTGTATCTAGAAAGAAAATACTGTGTTTCTTCCTTCTGTTATTCATTTAGTTAATTTGTACTGCAGACAGAACCTGATGTGTGAAAACCCCTTTCCCCCCATAGTTTTGCATGACTGATGAAGGCAGAGCTTTGCTTCACAAAAGAAGCAATAACACAAATCCCTTTTCAGGCTTTCATCCCTCAGAGCACTGTAAAAACACATCCCATCTATTCCTTTAAAAGGGAGATGTGACTCTCCTGTCCCATGTAACAACTGGAAAACCACTGGCCTTAGAAGAGTGTTTGGGACCATTTTAGAACACAGGCCCTTTCTAATGACATTTTTTTCTTTGCTTATTTTAGAAATCCTGTAAAAACAAAACAAACAAACAAACCACAAAATCCCCCAGCCAAAACAAACCCAAAACTCCACAACAAAAGGATAGTTCAAGAGAGATCAGTTTAGAGGAGAAGTCTACATTCCCTCTTAGCAGTTAAGGGGCTCCACAGTGCCAATCCTGCTCTTGCAGAGGCTGTGTGAGCAAACACATGCTGATCATGCAGGAAGATCCTGGCATTTCTAATGCTGAAAACACAGGAAGAGATGATACCCCAAAGAAACTCAAAGGAAAAAATTCTTCTTACGTATGCCTTTGAGACTCTCACTCTGTGAAATACAACATTTAAGGAAGCACACAACCACTGGAAAAAGAGTATTTTGCAGTTTAAGTAGAAACTATTCAATGCCGTGAAAGAAGTCCTATGATCATTGCAGTCAATATTGGTTTGCAGCTTCACAGAGCAGTTGTCTCCTTAATCCTGTACGAGGGAACTGCCTTTCAGGGCTAGGACCACATAGAAATGTGCTCTGTGACCGACAAACTGTCTACAGGCGAGCCAGAGACTCTTCTTCAAAAAGCTGGATTCCTAAACTAAATAATCAGAGCTGGCTGCCTGTAGAAATGGTTTGCTTTCCTGAAGGGCTGACCAGGCAGAAGTTCCTGCTGATGTTTTAAAAGCCCAGGCCTTCTTCCTTTAGCAACCTTGATGTAAAATTAGAAAGCTAACTTTAGACACCGGGCCTGGGAAATGTTGGTGGCCTGTAAATATGATTACAGGTCAGACAGCGCAATTAAAGTTCCCAGGAAGTAATCAGTATTTTCTCTCTCTCTCTCTCTCTCTCTCTCTCTCACTATACTCACACACCTACATATCCCTGACTGCCTCGCCAGCCCTAGGACCATGAAACCCATCTGTCTTCCCTTAACTCTGGCCCATTCTTTCTGAATGAAGTGACCTACCTAAGCACACCTCCAGCTGCTGTACTTGCCTTGAAATTGGAAAATAAATGATTTGTGATGCTATTTCGCCCATCCTTGGTTACCTCACTGAGAAGTTCCCCACCCATCTTGGCACTGTCTTTTTGAGACAGGAAGCACAAAATTGTGACCACATAGGGTAAAGGTGGTGCCCCAACAAAGCCACAAGGACTCTAAATTTAAGCCTGCCATAAAAGCTTTGAAAATGATGACACACAAAGAAGAAGAAACTATGGGGAATGAAACACCTTAATTTTGAAAAACCACAACGATCCACCCAGCACTTTTAGAGCTTTCAGCTCTGAGGCATGAATTAACCACAGGCAGAGTTTTTAACCTACCAAACACAGGCACTCATTCTTCGCAACTTTGCAGCTGCTTAAAATGGGATGGATGTGTCTTACAGACTTAAAAAGACAACTCTCAACATGTCTATGTCTGTTTAAAAAAACAATAACACACACAGTCCAGTACGCTGGGATTCCCAGAGATGAACTGGTGACCCCTCATTTTGGAATGGAAAATTCAGGATACTGTACTTGTACCTGGCTTAAAAAGCCAGGGCATCCTTGTTCTGCAAAAAAAGTGCTCTGCACTACTTCATCTTGAGCTTGGGCTACCCCCAAAAAGGTATCTGAAGTAAGCAGTGTGAAAATTTTGGTCTGGAACTTGTGATTTCAAAACTCTTGTGGGCTGGCCCTGTTCCATCCACATAAAGGTGCTGACATTGTATTTAACTGTGACCGTAATTAAATCTATTTATTGCATCATTCGGTATTAATTTGTATTAATTAGTTAATGACTGTTATTAATTAGGTGCTTTTTGGGCTTCACTTTCATTTGAATAACACTCTTTAGTGGACATGGAATGGTGTGAGGTGTCTTCTCAGACATGACACTATCCAGAGCCAGTGGTGAGTGGAAAACTGTTCTGTGCATTAAGCTAAGCCCTTCCCCGAATCAGGGGAATGCTGACTAGTGTTTGCCCCGAAGGTGTGTTTTGGAGGAAACTCTGAGTGCTGGTGAATGTGAACATCAAATTAAATTGAAAACAAAACCCTGCCCTCTGGAACCTCCTGCCCCTCGAAGCCTAATCACTGCTTTTCTTGGAGTGACACTGTGTTTTAAGGTTTGGGTTTGTTTTTTTTCGGATTTTCTTTGCACATGCTCAAAAGGCAGGGGGAAATGATAGGAATACAGGGATGGGGGAAATTCAAACAGAAATAAAACATGTGACAGGGCCAAGGCACAGTTTATAGCCTTCGGCAGGTTACTGCACTTGCTCTCTCAGCCAGGATTTGCCAAGAACCCTAAGGTGTCTTTCCTCAAAAAATTTACTAAGAGTCTACTGCCCGGAGGTGTAAGATGGATTTAGAAATCAGAGCCCGGAATTGCCCTGAAATTTCTTGTCAACAATAAATCTGTGTCCCTTGTAACTGTGAATTCAAAATTTGAGGTGATTCCAGTAGCATTGCCAGAAGAGCAGCTTCCGACTGAGATCCAGGTTTTACTGAATCAAACACGGGAAGCTCCAGTCCGAAAGTTTTAGAGTTTTTTTCTGTGTGCACTTGTATACATGCATGTGCAAGCGTTTTAAAGCAGATGATATCCAGAAGCCACACTCACTGTGGGCACATGATGTTTCCCCATCAGTCACTCCGACAACAAACGCAGGACTTCCAATCCATTACAATCTGAAGACATCACCAATTCACTTAAACTACTTTAATATGCACAGTAAAATAATGTTTTTTGTAGAAATGAGAAGTTGGGGATATCATGCAGCAGTGGAGAAGGTTGAAGGAGTCTTGTGGTTGCAATTAGCCCACTGCACTTATGGAATCTGTCAAACTGTAGAGGAGAAAGTGAGTCCAACTCTGCTGGAGCCAGAGATAGACTTCTGAAAAAATGGACAGGAGCATTCTCCTTACTGGGATCTCATTGCCTGATTTAGCAAAGATGATGGCTTATTTTGCTTCCTTTCAAATTTGGGACACTGTTGCTTCTCTAAGGAGCGGTTCCCCAGGAGAGGCTGGTGACAGTGGGTGTCACAGAGAGGCAAAGCCACCATGCCTTCCATGGGAGCGCAGTTTGTCTGCTCACTGCTCTGCCTCGAGGGCTCCCTTCCCAGGAGGAGGAAAGAAGGAGCTACAGGAGGGCAGACTGCCTGGCCTTAAAAGGAGATTTCCAGGATGGAAATGTTGTGCATGGCCTGACTTTTCTGGTTGCTAAATGAAGGGGAAAATATACAGGCAGGCAGGCACACTCACACAGATGTTCTGCAAGGAGCCTTTACACACCCCTCTTCTCTCCTCCGGAAACATTACCACTCCTCCCCTTTCACTTACAGAAAAGTCCTCATTTTTACAACTTCAATAAAGAATTATATTCTGAGACCAAACTGCTGAGTCCTCTCTGGTAAGGGGTGGGGGTGGGGCTAAATCTTCTCCATCATGCTGTGGATGGACTGTTTTTCCTCTGTGCACTTTCTAAATGCGGGGTGTACCATTAGGAGGCTCGCCTGCAGACAGAAGGGCAATAATCTGACTGGAGCCAGTCAGTACAGAAAAGTCCTCATTTTTACAACTTCAATAAAGAATTATATTCTGAGACCAAACTGCTGAGTCCTCTCTGGTAAGGGGTGGGGGTGGGGCTAAATCTTCTCCATCATGCTGTGGATGGACTGTTTTTCCTCTGTGCACTTTCTAAATGCGGGGTGTACCATTAGGAGGCTCGCCTGCAGACAGAAGGGCAATAATCTGACTGGAGCCAGTCAGTCCATGACCTCAAGTGCACCATTTGAAAACTACACCTCAAGCCTTGCCCTCATTCTTACTCCACCCTCTGCAGAGCAAATCACACCACTCCAGTTTCATAACTCTGGGAGGCTACTCACCCACCCTGGTTATAATGCTGTCAGCAGCTTTTGGGAGAACCCAGTTAGATAGGGACAGCTTTAAGACAAAAATCTTTCTTCTGAATTTTCTTTTAGTAATACCTTGAGTGCTCCTTGCTGTTCACATTGCCCTTTCCCAGCTTGCCAGCATGTCTGAATGAGTTTGCATGGTGTTTATAAAGAAGAGCATTATGACTAACATACTTTCACAGGTCACAGAACAACTTATATCAATCCAGCTAATTAGCTCTTTTCTGTGGTATTTTTTTTTGTACATGAAATATTTATTCAGTTTTCTTATCTACTGGAATTTGTGATGTGCAGACAAAGGCATACCACAAAGCGATTCGTTACGAAAACCGCAAGACACTGATCTTTATTTGTTCACAAAAACAGTCAAAATGAATTTATCCTAAGGGATAAAAGAGGCAGGGAGAGCAAACTGAAAGATGAAGATAAGGCAGTCTGAAGGAGACAGAGCAAAGCTTTGCCCAACATCTAGATCTGGCACCTCACCCTACAGACAGTCAGCTGAATTTTTCTACTTGCAGCCTCTTTTTTTGCATTTTAGGCTGACTCCTGTCCAGTTCCTACCAGCTCAGAGAAGCTAGAGCCTGCCTGGTGGCACAGCACCTCCTGTCAGCCCCATCTCTGTGGGGCTGGAGGGGGCTTTGCTGTGCCATAGCCCCTCCAAGCTGTTGGCAGGGGGCCAGGAAACAGGGACTGTAACCCGTGGCAGGACCATGGAGCTGGCAGGTCATCCAGCTCATCCTTTGCCCAAGGCAGGTCTCCTGCAGCCCTGTCCTTCCTGGTACATGCTTTCCAAGCCTATCCTTAAGGTCTCTACAACTCTCCAGGTAATCTAATCCAGGTCTTCAATTTTCTCTGCCTTTAGGAAGTGAAGAGTACTTTAACTGAGTATTTCTTGCTCCAGTTTATCTTATCTACCATGCACATGGAGCATGGAGCATCCCTTCCCTCCTTTTAGCTGTCTTTTATGTACTTGTGGGATCATGCTCCTCCTTCAGTCTTCCCTTTTCAGACTGAATTACCAGAGATGAGTCACTTTTCTTTGTAGGCCATTTCTCCAAAACCTTTGATCATACCCTCTATTCTCCTCTTGCTTCCTCCAGACCCCCAAACTACTACACCAAGGACATCACCTGACCCCTTATCTAAAGGTTTATGAATGCTAGGAGAAATAAAGAGGAAGATTTTACTAGTCCCAGACTTTCCTCAAAATATTTTTTTTACCTTTCATTGCAGACAGGACTTATACTGCTTTTGAAAAACATTTTGCCAGAAGCACTGATGCTATATCCAGATCTTGCAAATAAGACTTTATTATTTTGTTCTTCCCCTGGTTTGCCATTTATCTCAGTGGAATTTCCACCTGCTTCTTCCAGGTGCTGCCAGCACAGATTCATAGGAGCTCTATTAACTTCTAAAGTGCAAGTTAACGTCATTCTAAAAAGCCACTTGTTTTCATCTTACTGCCATCAGCCAAAAAAAAAAAGCAGCAGTCCTCTTTTCAGCAGCTCATTAAATCTTATTAAAATACATGCCTGAAAAAATAGGTAAATTAACTCCACAAATCTGCTGTGACAGTGTCCAGCCTGCCAGTCATTCTTCTTTCTTTCTTTCTTTCTTTCTTTCTTT
>VZTI01003573.1:156122-218312 GCA_013397865.1 Struthidea cinerea
CTCCCTCCCTTCCTTCCTTCCTTCCTTCCTTCCTTCCTTCCTTCCTTCCTTCCTTCCTTCCTTCCTTCCTTCCTCTTGTTTCCTTTACAATAGCTCAATGAGGAAAATTAATGCTCCAGACTTCTCTTGAGGCAAAGCTTTACTGCTAAACCAGGCAATAAATGCTAAATGTTTTCAGGTAACCTCACTCTCTTTCACTTTTCTCACATACAGACAGGTATTGCCTGTGGTTCAGCCAGCAGAACATTTACAAAAAAAGCAGGTTGTGTGTCTCTAGTTTGCAAAGGACAAACAAGAACCACCGATTCCCTAAGCAGCATTTCTGATAAGAGTAGCTGATTAAGTGAAATGCAGAGGCAATAACAGACTGCCATCTGCCTTCCTGTTTTAATTTTTGTGGTAAATTCTGAGAGCCTGTATCTCTCATTTATGCATATACACACTCATGAATCTTAGCTGCAGGGCAAATGGGGAGTACATGAGCATTATTAATTTGATAAAAAAACCCAAAACAAAACATGAAAAAAATTCCTTGTGTTATTTTTGAAGGGACCTTTATCTTTTGTTTGAACTTCAAACAGAGCTAATGCCAAGTAACCGAACCTTAATTTACCATGAAAGGCACTAATATCCAGTCCTTCACAGAAATGATCCACAATCAGCATTCCCTGCAGGATCTTTGCCACAGTCAGTGGAGATTTTTTGTTGCCGTTTCCTACTTCTGAATATGCTTTACAATCAATTATTCATCCCGTGTCCTCTACCTCCAGAGCCTTTCATCATTATCTCTGAAAAGGGAATCAGGATGAAAACCATAATTGCTGCAATTTCATTAATTTATAACTGTCATTCCCTTCTGTGACTTGACCAAAAGAGCACCTCACTCATCGCTAGATTGCTCAGACCATTTGTAACCTCTAAAAAATTATTGCTACCTAACAGTTGCTCTGTTAAGTTCAGGTTTATCAGGAAAGGGGAAAAAGAGCCCAGGGAGGCCCCTGGGTTTAGTCCCAGCTGTGGTGCAAAAGCTGCCAGGTGGTGACTCCTGGCCATGCTGTTGTCCAGCTTCCCACACGTACTGGCACTGAATTTAGCTCCTTCACCAGCTCTGGTCTGGACTAGGAACCTTCCTCGGGGAATAGCTGGGATTTGGGGAGCAGGGAATCAGCTCTCCACAACTGAATCATGACAGATCTGTTTGGTCTCCCTTTATCCCCATCACTGCCTGTGCTCTGGTTTGCAGAGCTGCACAGCTACCTCTTAGCTGTAAACAAGAGGAAGCTTTCTTGTGGAAAGAAATAATATGAAGAATATTCTGTCTTATATTTCAAAATATGTCAATCTTAACATTTCAAAATCATGGAGACCGAATTTTTTTTTTTTTTAATGCCTGAAGTTTAGTGTACTGAGCTCCTTTGGCCAGAAGGTAACAAACTTTATTAAACAACAGAAAGAAAAATGTGTCTGTTGCTGTAATTTTAAAGCTAAGAAGTGATTTGACACAGCAACAGGGAATCTTTAACAGTTGCACCAATTCCCCCATTAAAAGGAGAGAAAGACCACAACTGAGAGCCACCCTTTGCAAGCTCCTCGTGCAATGGCACCCAGCAAAGTGCCAGCTGAGCGTGAGTAAGAAATCTGGAGCTGTCTGGAATGCCACGTACGAGCTCAGGCGAGGGGAAAGAACATCTCTCCCTCTGCAAGAGAGCAGGAGCCCATTATGGCTTTTCATCTTCAACTCCCCAGTGTACCCTCGACTACAGACCAAACTGCACAATTGTTGCTTGGATGGCAAATTCAGCAGCTCCTGCCTCAGGCTGTTCCTTTGCCGTGTCCAGAGCACAAAGGTCTGCCCTGGCCACTGCTGTGGGTGGGTGTAGCCCGGTGACAAGATGAGGAAAGGAGGCTCAGGCTTGCAGTGCTGTTTAAACTCCAGCTTTAACTATATCTGGTTGCTGAGATGCACATTGCTCTTAAAAACTGGAAATAGAGACTGGCTGCTCAAACAGGAGCTGCAGAAGCCTGCTGACAATTTCATCTGGTGACAGCTGCTGGTTTCAAAGCAGATTAGTCACTGCTATTGAAAATATTATTTAAGGACTCGCTCTTTCTGCCTGCAGATCACAAAGGTTTACTGCTGGTCCCACCTAAACAAACCAGGCTGGTTTAAACATCCAGTTCCAGCAGTTTCCCAATGTTCTCTGGACCCGATTTACCACCAGCTTCTTTTCTGCAGCAAGTTGCAGAAAGGAATACGACTCTTAAGGCTGGATTTTGCCAAGAAAACTACGCTAAGGAAGAGCTACATCATACTTTAACTGGGATTTCCATCCAATTCTAATTAGGCTGCATAAAAATGTCTCCAAACATATTTAACTTGTATGCAGTGGCATAACATTCAAGGCTTAAAATTTTAATTTATGGGTTTGGGTGGGTGCCTGATACTTCTAATGTTTAATGAATCTGTCCTCACTTGGCAATTTGCCATTGGTGATCACAGGGTTTGTGTATGCCCCTAGGTATTTATATCTGCAAAATTGATAGTGTGTGAAATGTCTTATATTTGACAAAACATGGCTGTTTTATTTTCTTCTGAAATGACATAATTACTCCTGCAGGATATGTGGTCAGTTGAAGATTTGCAATTTTTCATATTAAAGAGTTCTATATATTATTTCTGACAGGCAATGTTTTGTGAAGGATTCAGAGTCTGTTTAGTTAGAAGCTGCATTTTGTTTAAGTCTCACACTGGAAGCTCTCTGGGACAGGGGCTATCTTTGTATTGTAACACAATTGAAACAATAACTTTAAAAACCTCTGTAAAATGGGATTTTCCATTAATTGTGCAGATGGTGGTTTGCTAAAAATACACACAGAAATTAAATTGGCACAAAAGCCAGTAAGAGTAAACACAAAAAAAAAATCCCTAAGTCCAGAAAGAAAGGAACGTGAGACACCAAAAAGCTCATGGATGTTAATTAAAAAAAAAGGAAAATCCTTTGTTATTCAAGCAGGACTTTTAAAATATCTTTATTTTTTCCTTTCAAATACCACCAATGACATATTTAAATAAAATTTCCACTCCCTTGCCAATAACGACTGCAGAACTCCAGTGCTAAAAAAAGACAGGAAAACAAAATCAGGAAGGCGATCCTATATGAAAATAAAACCAACCAGAAGCCCACTGGATACAGTCTGAGGGTTCAGCGCTGGTACAACAAAAAGTCTTTTGAGGGTCTCTCAACTCAGCTACAGTTAAGAAAAATGATGGTGTTGTCAGCCCCTCTGAACTGCTCTGGCTTTTGTAGATGTGCCACCATAAAAATTCAAAGCACCTCCACTTTGAGTGTCTGCCCAGCTCCATCCAGCTCTAAAGTAAACTTGCTGTGTCCCTTCTAGCAGAGTGGCACTGACAAACCCAGCAAATCCGGGAGTTTTCCTCTGTCACTTAAAGTCTCCCCCGTACCCTCTAAGAAAGGAAACAATAATTTAGAGGAGACCTCTTTTAGAAATGGCATCTACCAAGGCTGTTTTTTCATGGTAGTTTCCAACCTGCCCCAGGGAAGAGTCAGCAGGTAAAAGGATTGGTGTGTTTTGATGGTGATGTGGAGCAACAGTGGCCAAATACCTCTTCTGAGTGCCCACACGCCTGTTACTTGTACTGTGCTGAATATCTCAGGAGGAAATCGTAGGTAGTGTCCCTCTCTTGTTCTCCTCAGAGTGTCAGGAAAGGTTTTATGAACCCAGCGTTTAGAGCTCCTTTTTCTAACAGCTCTGTTTGCTTTCCTCTCTGATGCGCCACTTCCTGAGCGTGATACAGCCCTGGATATTTTTAACAGCTTTTTTCTCGCACATCTTCCTTCTCCTCCACAGCTCCCGTTCTCCAGGGATCCTCCCTCTGGCTCAAGGAGGGTCAGATTTGCTCAGAGCCCAGGAGTCCTTCTGGGAGGTCAGTCTGGGGGAGCACTTCTGCCTGATGTGAAACTCCAGTGAGGAAACAACTCCGTGGGCTCACACCCTGGCATAAGAGATTCTCCACAGAACCCGGGCAACACCTGTCAGTTCAGATCAGGGGTGATAACATGTTTTCCTGTGGAGTAGGGCTTTCATGGAGGACGTTTGGTTTGTTAAGATGGAGAGAGAAACTTTTGAAAAACCCAGGCAAGCTTTTGGGCCAGCTTGTTTTCCTGTTTGTTTGCTGCTGTTTGCTGCTGCTCTCCTCCTGGCCTAACCTGCTGCATCATTCGCTCTCTCTGTTCTTAGAGGTTTTTCTTAAATTTCTGTTCAGAAGTTTTCACTTTTTGCTACGACCTGCAGCAATTTTATCTCCCAAAAAGTGGCTTCTTTCCCCGATGCAAACCTGTCTGCTCCACTCTACCTTTGGCCTCCTTTGAAAGTTTCTTTGTGTCAACTTTAAATGTATTTGTGGCCCCAGATCAGAGTTTATCCTTGGAACTCTCCAGCTGAGAATAACTGAAATCAAGATTGTGACTTTAACTCATACTATCTGTCCACTGAAGTCAATACTCTGAATTAATTTGGCCTCTTTATCCAAGAAATCTCCCTTCTTAGAGGGGATCAAGTATCTGAGTTAATCATCACAGAGGTGATGGAGATTTCTTTGCCTGACAGCTGTACCTTATTTCTTTGGCACACTGGGCCAGTTTAGTTACCTTGGCTAAGAGTGACCCATTTTGGCCATGCAGATGGGCTGCAGAAATTGTACAACATTTTCAGCCTCTGAGAGAGCTTGACATCTTGAGCAGAGCTCAGAGGTACCGACAACACACACAGAAGGGGAAAACTGCTGGTGTTTCTGTCTGTTTCTGTTCACTTAATAAATGATTTAAAACGTCAAGGCTTTTTTGTCAGATTAAAATTTCACCTAAATAATTACATGCAAGAGGAACATAAGAGAAAGAAAGTATAAAAACAGACATGCCTGGCATTAGAGCTTGAAAGAATCCCTCAGTATGTTCCCAAGATCACAAGCAGACAGAAAAACACACACACGCGTGCGTGGACACACACAGGCCCCAACTCTCACACGCATTTGTTTGGGGTTTTAGGGGTCTCATAAAATGCTACAAAACCAAATGAGATTACAGCAAAGAGATTCACATTTTTAAGCTACTGTTTTCCTAGAGTGGTATATTCACTTTCTGAATCAAGATGCTTTCCATCCCCAGGGTCTGTTGGGTGGGTGGGTGGAGGGGGGAGGAAGGGGAGGGCAAAAAAGAGTAAAGGCTGTGAAGACTCCATAGTACTCATTTACTTTGACTGAGTGATACTTAAGCTATGATGTACATTGATACATATTTCTGGGCAAGTTAGACCCAAAAAAGGACACTGGAATAAGGACTATTTATTAAATTCTACAGTAAAGAGTGGCTGCATGTTTGTGTCTCTCATTAACTCCTCTGACATAAAATAACTAGTGTTCCTGGAATATTTCAGTTTAGTAAAGAGGTTTCACTGCTGAGCACAGCTTTTTTTTCCTCCCCTTTTTTCTCTTCCCTCCCCCCTCTTTCTCTTTGAGTCTGAGGCTAGGATAAAACCTCAGTGATTAGCTTCGTTGCCGGCAACAAGCCTGATTCTTTAATGTAGCTGCTCTGCTCCTTAGCTTTGTTTTCATTATTATTTGCATTGTGCAGCAGATGACTAAGAGATAGTCAAAAGATCAAAGGTTTCCTTTGATGGTTTCTATCACGGATCCCTGCTGTATTAAAAAGGATCTCAGGTCAGGACATTCTTGTTCACACGCAGATCTGAACAAGGGGCTGCACGGGGTGATCAAACTGGATGAAGGCTGAACACATCCATCAAAGGGCTGCCCACATTGGCCCAAACAGAAGAGGAGGTTCTACCTCCACAACCATGACATTAACTAGTGACAGATGTCTCCCTGTGGCTGCTGCTTTGATGTGTCAGGACTAAGGAGAAGCAGAGAACACGGAGGGGTTGTGCTTTCCACATTACTCTAGAACCGCTTTACAAAATACAATAGAACACAATAAAATAAATAAAATGAAACAGTAATTCATAATGAGCAATTTCTAATAGCAAAGGGTATTTGCTCTTCACAGAACATCGACAAACCCAGCTTGCAGACCTAAGCCACGCCTGTGTCAGATCTTCCTCACACATTGCATTTAGTCTTGCAAACATTTAGTAAACAACAACAACTGAGTCCCTGCAGCCCCTCTGTGAAGGGAAACACCTTCATGCACAGAAGGGAGAAGGAGATAGTGAGACCAAAACCAAGACCTAGTCTCTGAAAAGTGGGCTGGTGCACCTTGGTTCATGTTTCAAACTCCTGGCTGCAGGCTAAAATGATTTTGGGTGTTTCTTTGCATCTGTGAGAGAGGGTGGTGACATTTTTATGCCATTTAGTATATATCAGGTGAAGAGTGCTTCTGCAATTTTGGCAAAACCCCTGCTCTAGGCTTGCTCCTGGGTTTCCCACTACACCAACAACGGTGCCGTTCTCCTGCACTGAAGAGACATTTACTTGGAAGGGGTGTCCGAACAACCTACATCCATTTCCCGAGTTAAACAGAAAAATAGCAATGACAAACCCCCACTTTTTATGCCAGGCAATTTTTGTTTACGTTAGGACTCTTGCCAGGGTAAACGCTGTCATGTCTCTAAAGAATATCAATCTACCATTAAAAGATTTCAGTGTGGACTTGCCCTAAATTTCACAGACATCTCTAGCTGTCATTCACTGCAACAACAGCTCAGTTGCACCTCAAGGGGAAGGATTCAGCTCTGAAATGTCATGTGAAGAGAGGTTTCTAACCCGAAGTAAGTACTGAAGCCACCTGCCTCATGTCAGCAGTGAGCTCAGGGCACTTCCATGGCTCCCACAGAATTCCCACAGAGCAGTTCATTCTGCCTAGCCCCCCATCTGTGTTATGATGCTGCAGAGAGAGTTCTCCTGCATGACTAGGCATCAAAAATTAAGCAAAATGAATCCCACCGTAACACATGATGGCTTTCTGTTGGGCAGCTGATGCCAGAGTTGGGATTTTAGAAGGAGTCTTGCAAGGCTTGTGGTTTTGAATTCCTTCAGCAGCTCTCACTCAATTTAGATCATCCTAAATTGGTCTCTTTATTAGAAATCCACTGGGCTGATTTCACGTTTCAAGCAGCATCCATCTTTGAGATGGCTCATTCAGTTGGGTCACATTCTGTGTCTTTAAAAAAACAACCCCAAACCAACCCTTCCCTGATGCCCTCCTTGAGGTAGTCAGCAGATGGAAAACTAGAAGAACATGAAAATTGAAGGGGAACTTTAAATACAAAGCCCATTGCTGAGCAGCTTTGTAGCAGTGTGTATAAGACGGTGTGTGTCCCTAAAAAAGTGAAAAAGGAACCTTCTCCATTGGTCATCAGAGCAGCTTCTCCTCCTGAACAAGGATGGATACAAATTGGCAGGAACCTCATGATCTGAGTGTGCTTATGAAGCAATGGGAAAATTCCACTCTTGGTCTACAGTTTAAGGCAGCCTTTTTGCTAATAACCATATTACCTGTAACAGCCCCAGAGTTACTTGATTTAAATTCCAGAAACTTGACAGACTTACAGCCCAGATTTTAGCTGTCCTCCTCCTCTCTGCTGAGAAATTACCTGACATCATAACACGGTTTTTCTCTCTTCTCAGAACATCAAATATCCACTTCCAGTAACAGAAGGTTATTTCTCTGTCAGTTCAGTCTTCAGCTGGCGAAGAAATAGAGGGGATTCTGTCTTGTTACTAGTGCACTTTTGATACACTGCCTTGTCTCCCAAAACCATCACTTTATTTCATGTTAGTTATGAATCCTGTTTTGAAACCCTTCTCCACAGTGGTGAATGTTTATGCTACAATTTTTTTAGTGGTGGCAGTGTGAATACCTGTAAAGTGGAAAATTTGGTCTTAAGGACACATTTCTAAAGCACAGTTTGTTGTAGCGCTATTCAATTTCTTGTCTAAAACGGGACCCTTTGCTTGATGACTAAATCTACTGGAAATCTTCAGATCAATATTCCCTATTTGCTGATGATTAGGGAGAGCAGGAAGGCCTGCGTGCAGGATTCTGGTGCAGCTTTCTCATGAGCTGCTTTTTTTTGTTGTTGAATGTAGGCGCCAGAGTTACACTGCTGCTCGCAGAGAGAATGCCTGGCAAAAACATGAGGGCAAAAGCACATTTGTGTATGCACAGGCCATATCCCAGCCTGTCAATGACTTGAAATAACATGCAAATAGGTGCCAGTACATCTATCATTCTGTTTATTGTCTTTACTCCCTTTCAGTTTGACTTCTCATACAATTCTGGCTCTAAGCAGTTGATAAACACCATTGGACTACTGGATTTTGTTTCCCACCAACATCACGTCTTTATCTTTTGGAAAGGTTGATGAAATACAAACAGTGTAAGAAAAACTTTACTGGCAAGGGCCTCTGTGTCCTGCTCCACCACAGCAATGTACTGTGGGTGCTTTGTATCTGTTGCACAGTTTGTTTGAGTGACACTCTGACAAATGGTCTTTTTAGCACTGAAACTTAAACAAGGAGTGGATTGAGTAAAATCACAACCTGGACTGACTCAAAATGACATATCAGGAACATTTTTCAGTGGTCAGTTTCCTGATGGTTGAATTAACTGCAGTTTTATCTTGCTCTGTATTGGCTGCTTTACCTCACTTTCACCAAATTGCTTTCTTATCGTCATAAACACCACTGAATTACCGTAAGCTGCCAAAGTGGCAGGGCCCTGCTCTCCAGCCCATGGGTGCAATCACTGGGTTTCCCTCTCCCAGTTGTCCCTTGTACTTGAAATCATCTCAAGAGAAACAAGCCAACAGAACAACATTGCCCAAACTGTCACACACAGTTAACAATTCTACTGTCGTACACCTGGACAGGAATTTCGTGGGCAAACATGTGCCAGACAGATACATGGCGGAAAAACAGCTTTGCTCAAGCTTCTGTCAGGTGTGGTTGGGTTATAAAAACAACCACTTTTCCATGCATTTCCTTTCATTTTGTAGTTGCCGAGATGACATCCTAAGGTGGCTGAAGGAAAGGCACCGAGACTGGCATGGAGGGGTTGCAAGTCCCTCTTCTGGGGGTGAGGCCAGGATATAATATTCTGCAATTTTGGGATGAACTGTATACATTAATCATTTTTTATTTCAAAGGAAGTACAAGGCACCTGGTCAAGATTCACCAAAAGATTTCACTGATCAGCAGTGTTAGGGGAAAAAAACCCTACAGATCTGAATGAGGAGCCCAAAGTCAGCCCTGCAGCTTCTAAGAAATGTAAAGAAAAGTCTGATTTTTGAAAGTCTGAAGTTGTTAACCTTTCCTCCTTAACCTCTTTATGGGAGGAAGCAGGGTCCTTCTGCTCAGGAGAGAGAAAAACTGTCTGAAATTGATTTTGTGTTTTCAGTAGCTAAGAGTCACTATTGCACTCATTTTGTGACCAGTGCATGTCACTGGGTCACAAGAACTAAACCCATTTGCAGCTGCTGGAACACAGAGAAAGGCAGAGGTGAGTCAAGACAGACTGGAAAGTGGTCTGGGATCTGATCCCACCTCACTCTCCTGAGCCCATCAAAACCTTTCTTTGAAAATTCCAGATGTTCCCAAATTGTCCCTTTCAAAGACAAAGCAAGAGCCACAAAGAGTAACTAGAAGAGAAAATTTTTGTGTTGATTTGAAGCTTCCAGATTTTAGGAAATGGCAGTTTGTGTCTCCAGCTTCAATTCATTTCACGTGGCTTTAGCTGAAACACCATTTCTGCCTCTTCCCCTTGTTGCAGAAGATCAGGAAAACGTGTGTCCCCAGGAAAAGATCCATTTTTCTTCTGTCAATGAAACATTGGGAGCTGTCAGGAATGTCTGAGCAGGTGTGTGTGGATATGATTGGTAAGCAGCTTACAAGCAGCTATCATTAAATGTGTAATAACAGCACAGTGCCAGCAGAATGAGACAAGTAGAGCAGCCAGGGATACAGGATTTAGAGACTACTGCTCTATGCACCATCCTTAACTCTGCTTTCTAGGCTGGTTCTCCAACAATCTCATGTTTGTACTGCCTGTTCTGTCATATGGCGTCCACATTTTCCTGGGATCTGAAAATACAAAGTCCTCCTTGTATGAGCACACAATTTACCTGCTCTGGTTCAAGGAGGTTTAACAGCATTTGTGAAGACTGTTTTCTTTGTGAGGCTTTCTGAGCTGCCCCTTATCATCCTTTGATATAGAGAGAAAAGAGTCAGTATCTCCTTATTGTGTGATTTTAGGATTCGGGCACTTTGTTGAGCTTCCTCCGTTTCAAGAGAGGACAAGCAACAAGCTAAGAAAGTCATCATAGTTTTAGATCCATTTATATCTACTTCCTTTCATGGAACTGTCATCTTTGCTGGAGGAGCCTGTGCATCTCTCTAGTGAGGTCTGCACAGAGAAATCAGTGACGGCGACCACAATACTGTTTCCAAAGGTGACTTAAATGCGAAATAATGTTCATGCTATGAGAGTTAAAAAACAAAAAGAAAAAAAAAAGGAAAAAGACATGATCCAGCTACCCAAGTGGCAGCACACTGGGGACAGCATTTTCAGAAGATATCTCAGATACACCCACTGGGGGTCAAACCACCAGAGCCACCTGAATTCGTCTTCTTATTTAACATGACAGAAACTGGACTGGATGCAGAACAAAGAAAAGTTGGCCCTTACTGTAGGTCATTCCTGAAATTACCATGGATCATACACCTTGCAAGATAAAAAAGTGACTGCTGATAATCAGAAAGGGTAGAAATAGGGGCACTGTACGATTTTTAGGCTCTGGTAATGTGAAAGGGAATTTTTAATTCTTCTCTTTTTCCTTTCCCCTTCTGGAAAGCTGTGTGCCTGGATGGTGTAGATGGGGTGGAAGATTAAAAACAATTGGCAATCTATAGCAGTTAATCTGCCCGACTGGGAGGGCCTGAGGCTGTGCTGGACAGTTGGGATTCATGTCAGCTGTCCGGTTTAGGGTTGCAGCAGGGCCACAAAAGGTTGCCTGATTGGGAGTGTGTGGACTGAAGGCTCACCACAGCAATGCAGATGGGGCTGCAGGGCTGTAGAGAGGGGTTCCAGGCAGACCCAGAAGAGACACAGCATGTGAATAACCACGGGGGTTATTGCAGAAAGTAACACAGCTCAAGGGATCCCAAGTGTTTAAATGCTTTCTGGATTATTGCAATGGCTGAACGAGTATTTTGTGGCTTGTAACATCCAGTGCTGCGATGCCCATCTCAGGTTTTGGGTAAAATTCTCCCAAAATAAAAGGACCATGCTAATCCATATCACTTGGACCTGCCCATCTGCCTCTGACAGCCAGACTCCCTAGAGCTTCTTTGGATAAACCCAGGGTTATCAGGTTAAGCCCCTTAAAAACAGCTTTTGTTAAAGGAAAAGGAGGAGATCCTGCAGGTCCTAAGAGGATAGCTGTGTTTTGGGCAGAAGTTCCAAGCAGCAGAAGAGTTTATTTTCTCAATTCTGCCTGTGTGGCAGCCTCCAGTTTAACCACATCTCTGCAGCCCTAGATAACTTATGAGATCATACCCATCCCTTGGATAGCACAGCTGGGCTCTCTGGGCAGGAATACAGCGATCATTCATGTCTTTGACACAAAAAAATGCCTATGTGCATTATTAGCTGAATTAGTGTCCCATGGAACTCTTTCTTCATGGCATTTCTTTGGCCTATGTTTATTGTATCAGTGCACATGTAAATTGAAAGACTTTTCTGGTTTTAGAGCCTTTCTTTTTTTTTTAGGATGGCTCTTACAATTGTCTTCAGAATGAGAGCTAATTATTCCCCTCATCTCCCAAATAAAATAGCCTGTGATTTTTCTACACTTTCAGAACGAGCCAGGGAAAAAGTTTCGCTGGAATAAATTAAAAAATGGTACAGTGAGATTATTACTTCCGTTCATCCATCCACAACATCCTGAGAGGATGACTAAAGGTCTTGGTAGCCCATTAATTTAAAGCACTGCCAACTTTCTCAGTGCAAACATATATATGAATACAGAGGAAAAAAAAAAAGAAGACAGAAAGATGAGTGAATCACTTCTTGCATATTCCTTAAGGTAAGGGTGGGATTTTGTGCTGGGGCAGTATTTCATCTGCTTGTGAGGATCCCATGAGAAACAAAAAATGTACCTGAAGGGTGAACTCGGACACAACTGCACAGCTTGTTGGGTTTTCAGCATATATGGTTCAGAAATCAGAAAAGGAAAAACTCTCTGACTCCTCAGCCTTACTGTAGACCACAAGCCAAAGAAAAAATAACTTAAAGGACTCAAAAGGTTCTACCCAGGGTTTTCAAAACACTGGGAATATTTTCATGTTTGTAGAGGCTGTGGGCACCTACCTGGTGACGTCCTAGATAAATGAATTATTCCATATAAATAGCCCAGTTTAAAACTTAAAATGCCAGCCAAATGTGATGTGACCAACCTAATTTTAAAGTCCATTTGTAATAACCCTGCAATTAATCAACTAGTTTTTTAATTAAGAAATGAACTTAAAAGTGATTACTGATTTATAAGCACTCTAACTCATAGCCAACACATTTTCATTTTGTTTGCCTGGATTTACACTAGAGGTCAATTAATCCTGATGAGATTAAAGTCTTGGTAATTTTGAGAAGCAGTATCTGTATGAGACCATGCAGTTTAGCTTTAATGCATCTTAATCCACTTTCATACCTCCAGTTAATTTGCATTAATTTTCCTCAGGGTCCATGTAGGTAAACACCAAACACAATTTTAGAAGTATTTAGGCAGGAGCCCTGATTTGCCCTGGTTTTCCTGGCAGGAGTGTGTGGGGGTGCCACAGGATCAGAGCCCTCACTCTCCAGTCGGGAGAAAGGCAGAGGAGGGAAATCTCTGTGTCTGGTTTTGGCAGAGGAGAGGAGCTGTGTTTTCACTGTCCTGCCTTTTATTTGCAACTACCATTTTTTTCTCCTTGCAGCTGAAGCCCCTAACAAAAGGCAAAGAATAAAATGAGACAAAAAAGCATCTGCTCTAAATGGAATTGGGCCAGTCCAGTCAAGTTTAAAGACTCTGAATCATTTGAGGGGTATGAGACTGGCAATTTACTAATGACTACAACTTATTAAAAAGGCATGAAAAGCTCCCTAATTACATATTTGGATGCTAAGTAGCCATTCTCAGCTTCACAGACAGCATGACTTTCCCTTCCAGTCTTGTCCCAGACCACACATTAAAAAGAAAACAGGCATCATAAAGGCTCAGGCGTTTTAGATGCTAGAAACTAAAATATTGTAAAAGACTTAACCAGACTTTTACTTGAGGCTTTAGGCTACTCTCTGGTTTAACTCTTATTGGAGGCTGAAAAATTTTGGTCATCTTATAATACATGCATTTATAAATAAATTACCATATATCCCAAGTCTTTCAAAAACAACACAGCACATTAATCCCAACCACCTTTTTTTTTTCTACTCTACCAGGCTAATTTCACTGGATCATTAGCTTTAAACATCTATTACACTGTAAACAAATCCTGAAAAGCTTACGGACACAAAGTCAGACATTCAAAAGATTGGAAGTGCCAGATTTAGTGCAGAAGTTCTGTGGGGCTCAGCGCAGGGAAATCTATTTACAATTCCTGTTATACAAATTGCTCAGTGCCTTTATTTGCTGCATAGCATCCAAAGCCAGCATTAAATATAAAATTGTTCATTTCCTGATGAGTGTTTTGCTTTGCTTTAATAATGTATTGACCTAGAGTCGGAATGCTCCACAAACATTCTTGACTTTATCTGCAGAAGGCACCCTCTAACCATGCCATGAGTGTTGTTATCCCAGTTTTCCAGGATTCACCCTTTGCCCTCTGGGCCCATGAAGCAAAGCCACTTTTCTGGACACGATGGGTTCAGGGTGTGCGTGCTGCACGAGGCGGTACCTCACACAAAGCCCAGCCCGTGCTGGCTTTGCAGTGTGTGACAAACCCTCTGCTCAGCAGAGGTGCAAACCTGCCCTTTTTGGACATTCCCACACCAGGCAGAGGCACAGGGACCCTCCACGCAGGACACTCATTTTCCCTGTTTTACAGGGAAGGAGGGGAGTACAGAGAGTAGCACTCTTGGCAGACAAGGAGAATCGATGCAGTGCCTTGCTGCTGGCTGCAAAATTTGAAATCCAGAAGCTCCCCACCAAGCAAGCACACAGTGAAAATCAATAGCTGTCTCTGCAACAAGCATTTAAATACAATGTGTGTGTAAAACCCAGCAAAACAAAGCTGATCCTGTATTTTTGTATCAACAGCTCTACAGCTGTGTGAGTACTCAACATACACCTATTTCTTTTGCAAAACAACAGTCAGATAACTGTAAATTCTTTGGAAGGCTACTAATCCCCTGCGTAAAGTTCCTGTAAGTCTTGTTCTGCTCTTTGGATGGACTTATGCAGACAGGTGGTGCATTTTCGAGGAGGAGAGACAAAATTTCTGTGTCTAATGGCTCCTATGAGGAGCACCCAAATCACAGCCAGTATTTCACCACAAAACACTGTGCATGAGACACGTCTCCTGTAGGAGCAGAAAAGTGCTGGCTTTTTTAAAACTACTGAGTGGTGAGGGCCTAAATTGCTCACAGGCCATAAGAACTCAGCTCTCCTGCCAGTGCAATTCCTTTCCTAAAGAGGGTGACACCGACAAGGCTCTTTGCTGCAGCATCACTCACCTTTCAAGCCTCACAACAAATGCAGAGCCAGGCACACTTAAACCCTGAGGTGAGGTTACAAGTGCAATTTGAACCATGGTGCCTGCACCTCACTTCATTCATAGGAGAAGAGGACTGGCAAGGACTTTCCGAGGAAGCGAGTGTTTCCTTGGAACAGCGGTGGCCACATCATAGTAAAAATAAAAAAAACAGAAACAAGTAACACAATATTGAGAAATTTACACACAAATAAAATCCCTTGCAGCTTCTCCCACAGAAATAACTTCAGGGCTAGAAAAGGAAGGGTAGGTGGGTAAGTGGCAGGTGGTGCTCCTAACTTTGTCGCAACAGCAGTCACTGAAGTTGAGGCATTTTGCACAGCCCCAGAACATCCAGATCTTGTCAGTCACGGAATTCACGTGACACAGAGGTGGAGCAATGAAATGGGGCTGAGTTCCAGCTTCGTGCCTCTGAGTAGAGAGGGGAGAAATAAAAAAGCCAAAGTCATTCACACATGGCCAGGCACAATCTGAAGACCACACTCATTTTCTGGAGCATCCTTCAATAAACTTGGACAAAAGCCATGTACTATTAAACCAACAGAGGCATAAACACCAGGCTCTCTGTCAGCTGATAGAAGGACAATGGAGAAATAATAGTACAACTCACAAGTGTTGGAGGGAAAAAGGCTAAAGATTATAAAGGTATTTTTATTCTTGGCTGACACTTCTATCAACCCAAGCCAAAAATCACAAGAAAAAGAATAGCTGCTTTCCTTTACCCACATAAAAGGATTCTGTGCTGAGCAGCACTTAAGAAAAATGATCAGATTGTGATTATATAACCCTAGCATGAACTTGGTGACCAGTATAGTCATGTCAAATTAGGATGCATTATTCAAGCAGCAGGGAAGGATGAAAGTGTTTACCATCAGATATAAACCCCCTGCATTTCCCTTTCTTCGAACCTGTTCTCTTCTTTTTCCTTTGCTGGCTATGTTGGTGGGCTGGCTCACTCTCTATACCAGCTCTTCTTCAAAAACACAGAAATTATCAGTAACAGATGCTGATGGTAACTGAAAAGAAAAAGAAAGACATCCACTCATTATTTCTCCCCTCTGCCTTTACCAGAAGCTTCCTTCTTCTCCCCCTGGTTTATTTCTTGCTCCTCTTGTGTCCGGACCTTTGCCCATTCTTTCTTCTTTTCCTTCAGACCAGGGTCCCTATTCTGATTTTTTTTGCTGGGGCCCCTTCACCTGACCCCATTCTCACTTTCTTTGTCATCTAGTCTTTAACTTCTTTTCATAAAAAGGCATAGGATTCTGCCCATCAATGTCTAGACCACAACTTGCCACCTTTTTTTTTTAAGTCAGATTTTAGAAAATGAAAAGGTAAAAAATTGAAAGAAATAAATGCTGCATGGGTAAAACATAAGATGAGGCTGAAGCAGCCATCAGCAATGTAAGTTTTTAGATGCAGTTTAACTACATCTAATTAGTATAATGCAAAATTAAGTTATATTATTCAGGTATATTTTGTGCACAGTCATTCTTACTCTCTGAAAATTCCCAACCATATCATGACCATAGCAAGTTTAATTTTTTTGACCCCTTTACAGCTTTGAAAGCCATCAAAAGCCAAATTAACTGCGCAAGTCTCACAAAACCAGAGTGCCAAAGCCAGGGTTGGTATTACTAAACTGACCACCACAGAACTTACTTGCATCTCACATGAATTTAATTTATTCAGTTTCTACTCTCCATCTGGAGGTCACAATAAAGGATTTGGAAAATCCAATTAAATATTTTCAGCACTATTTATTTCCTCCATCAAGCCAGTGTAGACTGTCTCGTTCCTTTTCTTAACCAGTCATCAACAATGAAGCATAGAAGAGAGAGCTGATACCTCGATGCCATGCCTTGATACCATGGAGCTACATGTGGGCATTCAAACACATGCAGAGAGAAAAATTCCTTTTCACTCCTTTTTTTTCATAAGAACTTGTCAGTAGAAATGGGTCAAGCCTTGGCTAAATATGTTACTCCAGTAACACGATTGCTTGATTCTAAAAGTGCAATAAAAGACTCTCCATAGCACAGACCAGGTCCCTGGATGCTTCTGAAAGACTCACTGGCTTACCATTGATATATGAGAGAAATCGCATAAAAAATTTGCATCCCTCTTGAGGATAAGTGGTGTGGTCAATTGATGACCATCATTACCAGAGACGTGAAGCCACAGTCCTCTTAAGAATATTGCAGTGTAACTGTAGCTTTTCGTCTCAAATAATCTTGCCTTGTACACTAATCCATCCAGAAATCAGAACCACCAAAACGGAAGACTACTGTTGGGATGAAACAGAATTAATTCTTCCTCTCATCTGCACCAATTCTGGCAGTTCCCTGACTGTCTGGCGTCTCCCTCGGCACCCTCAAAGGCAAGAAATGGCTGCTTTGGGGGACGAATTTGAGCACTCAGCTTAAGTTCCTGCTCCACATCGCTTTGGGAAGGGGCATCCATCTCCCTCCTTGGGCTCTGACAGGGCCCTCAGTTCCTCACTCCACACACCCCCTGTGCCATGGCCTCACCACCCTCACAGTGAAGAATTTCTTCCCAACATCTCCTTCAATTTGAGCCATTTCACCTTGTCCCCTTTGGATACTGGAAGGCTGCTAGAAGAGAAGGAAATGCTGGAGCATTTATTATTTCAGCACACCCTTCTCTTTGGAGCAGCAGCGGTAGAAACCAGCAACTGTTCTTCACCCTGGAAGCAGCCTGTCATCTGCTTGGAAGACATTTCTCCTCCCTGCATGCTTTTGGGATATTTCCTATTGGTTCCACAGAAGGTCTTTGTGCAGCCAGCAGCACACAGGACACTTGTGCAGCAGTTGGTCCTTCGGAGGGAAAGCACAGCCCGGGACAGACAGAACCAGCACAGCTCCAAGAAGAGAGCCTGAGTGTTTCTGGCTGCAGAGGTAGCCCCTTATTGGCCAGGTCTAAAGGAAACCTTACTCACAATCTCACCCTCCTTCCTTCCCTCCCTCCTTCCTTCCTTCCTTCCTTCCCTCCCTCCTTCCTTCCTTCCTTCCTTCCTTCCTTCCTTCCTTCCTTCCTTCCTTCCTTCCTTTCCTTTCCTTCCTTTCTTTCCTTTCCTTCCTTCCTTTCTTCCTTTTCTTTCTTTCTTTCTTTCTTTCTTTCTTTCTTTTTTTTTTTCTTTCTTTCTTTCTTTCTTTCTTTCTTTCTTTCTTTCTTTCTTTCTTTCTTTCTTTCTTTCTTTCTTTCTTTCTTTCTTTCTTTTCTCTCTCTCTCTTTCTTCCTTTCTTTCTTCCTTTCTCCCTTTCTTTCTTCCTTTCTTTCTCTCTTCCTTCCTTCTTTCCTTCCTTCCTTCCTTTCTTTCTTTTTTGTACTTGCAATGCTTTTCTTGGCACCCCCTGACATTCCAGCTGAGCAGCACCTCACTAAGGTATTACCTGATTACACTGAGCACTTTCACATGTGGAATTTTGCACATCCAGCGCTCAGCCAGTGACAGTAACAAATAGGGTATTAATTAACACCACAGTGATTAAAGACCCGGGATCCCGACATCTGTAATGAATGTTCCAAAGATAGTGTCCGTGCACGGGGAATCTGTAAATCAGGGCGTTTGCAAAATGAGCTCTGCTCTTTCTCAGCTCATTGCCATTCTCTGAGTGCTAACGAGGGGAACAAGGCAGAGCTGAAGCACTTGAATAAACCCTCACTTTTTCAGAGGACTTAATGAATCATGAGCAGACCATTCTATCATGTGTTTTGCAGCACTGAGGGGACGTTGATGAAGCCCTTTACTTACCCCACAGTGTATGAAAGTCACAGTGCATCAGAAGGAACCCAATCAGTTACATGAGAATTGGTTTTATTTCCTCCAACATCCAATTCAATTATCTCGTTACGTTTCACCCCACTTTGTCTAAAATAGCAATTTGCTTCTAGATCGTTTCATTCTTCCTTTTTTGCTCACTGTTAAAAAACAGTGACAGGTCGGATGGAAATTTCTTCTCCAGTAGGCCTTCAGTCAAAGATGAAGTTGATTAAAATGTCATATATGTAATAAAAAATACTGGCATTCAGTCAAAACCTGACAAATTAGTTATGGCTTGTCTAATCCACATTCAGCTATAAAACATGATTTACCAAATACCCTCACCTAACAAAGGGTATTGGGTTTCTTACTGAATTCCCTCTATTTGACACTCTCATAATATGCAAACATATATGGATTTAATTTTTTCATTTCCTTCCGGATGGAATATTTCAACCTGTTAATATATACACAAATCCTGGTAATCCTGAAAACTGTTTAGGCTTTATTTTTCTTTCAAATTACATTTTCTCCAGTTTTCTTTATGTTACATCCATCCTTGTGCATGGATTTATAAGAGCAGGCAAATGATGAAAACGACTTTTTCAAAGAAAGTAGTGGAAATAGGCAGAAAACCAAGATTGTAAAAAGATGTATTTTAATCAAAGTTATTAACTACCTAGTGAGTCTTAAAATTCCCTGGAGAAATGGCTAAAATAGACTCCTCACCATGCCAGTAAAGGTTAAGTTGGCAGTGGCTGGGGAGAATTGCGGAGAGGCACTTTAGAAACCTTTTTTCCCCTGGTGTTTCAGCCAGGCAAGGACTGCACGAATCCTGGAACTGTCACCCCGTGGAAGCACAAGTGCCTTTGCATCTGTTTAGGGCCACTTTCGGATTTGTGTCCTCCGTACAATGGAGATGTGAAATTCAATCTGTGACATTAATGGGATCAAATGGTGATGCTTAATCCCGTGGAACAGGCAGAGATCGTTTGAACGCTCTCTTCAACCTCCATGGCCCTTGCTAGGGTCCTGACCTTTATCTTCTCACAATAAAGTTTCCTAACCAAAGGCATCTTGTTTCTCTCTCTAGGTATTATAATAAACCAGATACATATTAGTTTCCCTGTCAGGTGATGTCAGAACCAAGAACGTGTGACAAGCAAAAAGTGTCCCTTTTACTCAGAAATTCGGGTCTTTTTTGATGCTACCAATTTTCAAAGGAAAAAATAGCAAGCATACATCACTATTTTTCAAGATTAAGCATGCCTGAAAACAGGGGTTTTTCTTCTCTCAGGATACCCTGTGTGACCAACTATATGCCTGAAAACATGTTCTTTTGCACAAAATGGACAAAACCACAGTATTTGAAGTGGTTCTTTGGAGAAAACTCATGGCACTTGTGCACTTGGGCTAATATAAGAAAGCAAGCAATGAAAATGGGTGTTTGCACCTTTCTGATGGGGCCCAAAGACAAGGGACGGGATTAAGAGTTAACAATTCAACTGTGACTAAACAACAGGCTTGTGAAGGAAGTTGACTAAAGTTTAAGACAACTCCTCCAAAAATCTCTTCCATAGGCAGATGTTTAATGAATGGAAAACTGCCTGGCACAAAAGAACCATGAAGGAAGTTATGGGCCAGGGAAAAAAGGGGGTCAGAAGCACAGGGGTTTCCTGCAGGAGGGCAGAGAGTCCAGATCAGCCAAGGCACCTCAGAGAAACCATACTCAGCTGCAAATACGTATTTTCGGGAAGCAATAGCACAGAGGATGTTCTGCCAAGGAAGTCCTGCAAAGCCAAGTGAAGAACCAGTGCTAGCAACCCAATGTGCTTCAGGGAACTGTTGGCACAGGCCTGTCCTTGGTACCCCTCAGACCAAAGAGTGAGGACTTTGAACTGCAAGCTGTGAGGACAAGGAAGCTGAGGAGCCATGAGAAGTAATGCACCAAGGGAGATTTGGGAGGAGCTCTTTTCTTTGATTTTGATGCCAACAGACCTCAGAATTTCTTGCCTGTCCCAGGGAGAAGAAACAGCTTCACAGGTAGCAGATTGTCTATTTGAGAGACACCAACCCCTGCCAGGTTCTGAGTCCCTACCTGCACCAATATATCCTAATTTGGGAATGGAAAACATAACCTGGCACACGTGTCCTCGGCAGATCCATCACTCCCAGTTCAGCATACGGAGTCCTGGGACCCAGCAGCAGTGGCCAGGAAAGGGAGCTGTGCCAGCTCTGCACCCACACTGACCCACCAGCTCTTCAGCACAGATAAATCAGCTGTCAGTGCCTCTCTCTGCCCTGAGCCACATACTCCCAATGATTTCTTTCCTCTGTCCCTTCTCTCTTCCATGGCAATGTTAGCATGTTTTTCAATGCCTCTGCTCCATTTGGTGCTTCTTTTATGTACTCTCCAATACTTTCCTTCTCTACCACCATCCACTCCTCATTTCCCAGCTGCCATTCTGCTCTTCCAGACTCAACCTATCCCTACTACTGCCAGCTCTGCAGGTATTTTTTTCAGAGGACATCCAAAAGACACAAAGCCCTTCTGAAAAAGTTATTCTCTCTTTTCATTTGAGTCTTTTTCTGACATCTCTCTTTTTTTTTCTGGGGTGCTATGTCTAATCAATGCCAAGTGACTGCCATTACAAAGAAATTATCCCATCTTAGAATCGGAGCCATTTCAGGACAAAAACAAAATAAGGAAGAAAATATCTTGAGGTCCCCAAGAGTCAGAGCAGACCAAGAGCTTATACAGAAACCTCATTTTTGTGCTGTGTGGGCTTTGTTCCTTAAACTCCACGGGACAAACTCCCTGATGTGGATGAAACAGAGCATCTCATGATTGGCAGGTCAGAGCATCCTCTCCAAGGCTGCTCCACACCCACAGAAAGCTGTCAAGTCACCTCTGAGAGGCAGCCCCACCAACATCTTAGATTTAGGCCAGGGTTTCCCAGCTGTGGGTCACGACCCCACATGGACCAGGGTCAACACAGGGTTCACACGGGGTCACAAAGAGTTGGAGAAAGCTAAAGAAATATTTAAGCTTAAGGATTTGTATTCAGGGTTTTTTTCCCAGTTGGTGGGGGGAAGGGAAAGAGTGGAGCTGCACACAAACAGATGATCCAAGAAGGCTATTTGCTTCAGAAATCCTGACTTGAAATATTGGGAAACCCACACTGGAGAGAAAGAAAGTGGTTCTGTGGCTCATGTACTTTGTCTATGCACTTTTTTTTTTTTTTTTTTTTTAATGTATTAGTTTGAAACTAGCCAGAAGTCTGGAAAGGTTTTAGTAACCTTAGAAGACAGACTAGCAAACAAATACAAGAGACATCAGCATGAGCATCCTTGTAATAGTACCTGGCTTTCATCAGAAGAATTTGAAAGGGTTCTCAACAGTGAAAGCATTTATACGTCCCATGGAGTAAAAGGAGGTTTTCATTATCCCCATTTTACAGAGGAGAACCTGGCTAGGTGACTTGCTCAATGTCATGCAAAAGTTCTATGGCAGAGTTAAAAGCTGAGTCCAAAACAGAGTTCTTATTTAAGTTAATGCCCTTGTCACAGCACTTCTCTGTGCTCAGATTCCCCCCAAAATGCATTTTCAATCAAATGGGTATCAGCAGCACCTATGTAATTAGAACTTGTGCAATCACGGGAGCATTGCAACAGACCTCAGGGTCATGAAAGGTGTGAGAGGGATTAATCCAACGACTGGATTTTTTTGATCTTACACAAATAACACAGATGGAGTCATAGACAGGGATTTGCAATATGGTTTCATCCCTAAGGGGAATACTTGCAAAATCTTGCCCACACTTGATTATGAAGATCGAATCTGATGGCTGCTTTTGTCCTTCAGGAGCAGGATGGGAGTCAAACAAACAACATCGCCACACAGCAGTGAAGTTGCTGAAGGTCTTCCCCGCGTGGGCCCCTTGGCTGGTTGCCGGAGCTTTGGACAACCTGGAACAGGCTGACACGTGGGAACTGCCACAGTGTGGGACAATCTCACAGCAGTGAAGCCAAGCTGGGCTCATGAGCAGCTCCAGCACTGCCTTCCTTGTGAGCACAGCCCAGTGCAGGATGTGCAGCGTGGGCCTTGTCAAACCCTCTTCCACAGCTTTGCTGAAATTCCGTGAACTGCTGTGGCAGCCAGACTGACCCGTGGGGGATCAGCTCACCATGGCCACAACCCCCTGGGGCAGGGACAACCAGCACCAGGAGCCTGCACTGATGACGTTTTACAAGTCAAGATACTTCCAGTTAGCTGATATTTGGCACTGGTTCATTAACCCAGCTGCTGGCACAATCCTGCTTTCTCGTGTAGATAAGAACTTGGCCTCACCCATTACAGACTGATTTGTTAGCTGGGAAAAGATCATTTATTGCTTTCACATCATTGCTTCAGCTATCCTTGGATAAACTGGCTATGCAATTGAACAGTTGATAGCTTTCTGCTTGCAGTACTTTCTTCATATCTGTATTCTATATACTTTCCTTCTAACTTTTTTTCCCCCACTCATTTACTTTGAAATATTTTAAAAGATGAAAACTTGTAGTAATTTTCTGTGTCATTTTCTAGTGAGGGAATCAATCTTACAAATACCTTTGTATGTAAAAATATGCCCATTACAAATTAACAGATTCTTCCACCATTTTCCCCCTTGAGTTTGGGAAGCTTATCTGTTGACAATCATCACCTCTGTTTCTGCAGGGGAAGGTTGGGAAGCCTGGGACTTTCAAGAAAATATTTATACATGTGCTGAGTGGGGTGGAGTAGGAATGGATACACACTGGGAACATTTTGATTCCAGAGCTCTTAGAAAACTGCTAATAGATGATGAAAGCTTGATTTCACAGATCTGTTACACTCCACCAGCCTATTTTGCAAGGTTCCTTTGTGCATGGCCATTACTAAGTTCCATCAAAATACTCATAAAATTTTCACCTGCTAGAAGCAAAATCACTTTTCGTTGCCTAGACAAACACAATGATGATGATGTTTAAAAATCTCTGCCTAGAGACACTCTGGACTCCCTTGGTGTCTGAGATCTCTTGCCCTTGTAGGCATGACCCAGGCTGTATTGAAGGCATGAGCCCCTCTGGAAAAGAGCCTGAGGTGTCCTGGGGCATCTTAAATGGCACTACAAGCTGTTGTTGCCATGGTAACCAAATCCCACATCTATATTTTTTCTTTTTTTTTTTTTTTTTTAGCAACAGAATGAAAAATATTATGGCTCTTAATTTCATTGTTGTAGGTACTTGTGTGCCTGTACATTTATAAACAACATTAGGGCACTGCACAGCAACAGCAGCTTGAATAAAAATGATGGCAAGGCAAGAAGGCTTGCCTGGCAAGAGAGAAACTCACAGGACCTCTTAACTGTTCATTTTCCAAGATCTGGATTTTTTTAAACGTGAAAGTTTGTTTAGAATGTGTAATATCAAGACCTAGGTGTTTGAAAAAGACTTAATGTTGAAGTTGGAGCTAATTGTTTGTTCTGGAAAGTGCTAGTAACACATATATATAACCATAGATATAATTTGATATATTTTTATATATACATAACATATATTTCTGTATGACAGCAGAGTCAGCTGAGTTGCACTCCTCTTCAGGAAGGGGGAGGATGGCTAAGCACAAGCTCAGAGTTTCTGTTAAATATCATACCTAGGTAGTCAAGACAGGGAAAATACAGTACAGGAATCCAGAGTCAGCAGGGACTAAAAGTGACACTTTCAGCTCATGCCGCTCTCTCTCCTCTGTGCCTAAGTAGGAAATCGTCGTTATTTTCCTTCATCTGGAAGGAAAGGGCAGCTCAACTAGCTTTGCTGGAGTCTAAACAGGATCTAAGAAGATGAGTGGTCAGTTCTCCAGGTGGGTTGGTAGTTTTCTGTGTTCCCTCACTACCTGATCCAGGAATGGGGCCAAGGAGCAGGATCCGGATGGAATCTTAGCCTCAATGAAATCAAGGCAAAAGTCTTACAAGGTGGAAGTATCAAAGGTAATCAATCTCAAGTTTTTCGAACAATGGAAGGGTCTCCAATCTCAAGTATGTTATGGAGTGTAAGATTTCTTGCAGCTGTAAACAGAAGGAATAAAGAGTAGATGCACCACTCATCGGAATACGGTTGTTTTTTCTAAAGGTTTGACAGCCTTATTTCTGCAAAGAGCAGAGATCATACAATTATAAACACAGAAAAGAAAGGCCTCCTCAACTATTCTAGCCAAAGCCACATGTTTAAAATGCATTACAATGGGGGTTAGACTCAACCAGCAATTATCTGGATCTGGGCAATAAATAAATAAATACTGATCACCTTAATTATGGATCCGTGATAGAACTCATGGAAGGAACATAAATACCATGTCTGGAGCTAATTAATGCTCAAAAATTAACGAACAAGAGAAAGATAAACAGAATGAGATCATCTTCAAGTACTGTAAGGATCTAAATGGTGGTGTGTTCCCTAGGCAGGGTTGAAAACGGTGACAAATCTAAATCAGTTTTCCTGGGAATACCAAGTTTTTTCAAAGGCATGTGAAACACATATCGCATAAACATCCCTGATACCCAATTCCAAGGAGCTCAATGCCAGGTATGGTGATTTAAAACCGTTCAGCTCCCCCACGTCAGCAGAAGTCTCATAAACACTGGCATGCCCAATATATTGACTGTGTGATTTCATGTAAACCCACTATTACCCCTGTGCTCCCAATCCATAAACAAGAGTTATATAAATGGCACAATTTCATGCAGTGTTTTTATCTGAAGCAGCTGCCAGCTGTGCCTTTACTCACACCAGCACATCCATCAACAACTCCGAGTCTTTTCAAACACAAGCCTTGCACTACAGAAAATACAACTACTTGAAACCTAAAATTATCTCTGTCTTCGCAGCTGTGTCCGTGGGTTGGTGTGAGCCAGTGCTGGCCCCGTGTCCTGCACTGTGGAGCACTCACTGGTGGGGCATCGTAGTGACAGCACAGCTGCCAAAGGCACTGGCCATGTCAGGTACTTCTTGTCACCAGTGTGTCTCTGTCAGCACTGAGCGTGGCTCTGGTGAACAACATTCAGTTGTCACCTCACCTCTGTTCGTTCCCAGGACAGGAGCTGAGAGACACAGGTAGCATTTGTCCACAGTTATCTGTACCATCTCTGCAAAGGACAGCGCCCAGAGGTCACCAAAGTCCCAGGAAAGTCTGCCCCTGATTCCAGGGACTCTTTGGTTGGTCTGCAGTCACTCCTTGCCGGATCCTGCTGCTGGCATTGCCAACAAGGATGCCACGTGTGAAGGTGGTCCCCACACCCTGCTGCACACATGGGCTCAACAGGAACCCAGGTGAGGCTCTGACTGATTAATAATAATTCATTGCAGGCAGATGACTCCAGACCTTGCTTTTCCTCAGTCTGAATTTGACAGCTACAATGCACTGATGCTTGAAGGTTTGTCCATTCATTTTCAAACACTCCAAACGTGCCCTCTGCTCTCCTCGCCCCCTTGCTTTTCCTCTTACCGTATGACCCATGGTTACAGTTAATTTCTAAGTGGAGACAAGCCCAATTACTGCAGATTGCTGTAATGTTCAAACTGGCTCCATGGTGAATTCTTGAAGTTGCTAATAAAAAATGCTAAGCCAAGTAATAAAATCTTGTTTAATTCGAGTAACCTAAAACTAAGCTCAAAACACAGAGAAGGGAGATTCCTCTCTCTCCTCCATAAAACTGTTCCATAGCTGTACTATCAAGGCAGATAAAGAGAACATATTTCACTCCCTATGTCTTTTCTCCATTAGGACTATTTTTCTCTTGTGGAGAAAGCACAAGCGTACCTTCAATACCACTGAAATACAGCCATGTGGCAGCAGAAGAAACTCTGGTTCATGCTGCTGTCTCAGCACAACTGTATCTGTTTAAAAATGTTCCAGAGAGCTTGCAATAGAGCAAGAAATTATTTTTCTATGATTAAACCTAATGATAAAAATGAAACCAAAAAGCTTTTGCTTTTATAATTAAAAAAGGAAATTCATTTCCCAACAGTCAAATTCATTTTCCAAATTTGTGGCTGATGAAACCAGAAAAAGGATCTACCACAGAAGTTAGGCAAACATCAACAACAGTTAACATAAAAATATCTATTCTTGTAAGGAAAAGGCAATAAAACACAGAGGAGCCGGTTGTCCATCAAAACTATTTATTTCATAAGGTGTTCTTCAGACCTTGCATGTGTCTTGTTTCCATGCCTGTTAGAAACTTAAAAAGGAATTTGTGGTAAAGTTTCAGAGAATTAAAGCAAAAAAGCCTCAGTGGCAGCTACGGCTGTGGGATAATTGTGCAGGTAGTGCGTGGTGTCTTGTTTTTGCCAAGGCAGAACTGGCACATAACAGACGAGGGAACTGGGTTAGCACTGGGGAAAACCTGGAAGTCATACAGTACTTAAAAGCTTCCTCGAATTTTGCTATTTTCTCTTGCCTGGCTAAAGCCATAGCTGGAGTAAATCTCCCCCTCAGGGGGAAGAGCAAGTATCACGTTGTACTTTAGCCTCCTGTAGAGTCAAGCTCTTGCAGCAGAAAAAAACAAAGCATGCTAGACAACTCATTCTGCCACACGGTTCCAGTTTACTGCCTCAACCGATCTTCCCATGCCTTGGTTTCCCCTTTGGAATACGCAGAGGGTACTATACATACTATCACAAATTAACTCCAGGAGTAAAAACCAGGAACTGTGGGATTTCTGACACTACCTAACTATAGGCAAGAGAAGTAGGTGAGCCTGGTATAAATCATCAGGATCAGTGACTAGAAATGGGCCTCGGAAAGGGCTTTCTTCCTCAGGCAGAACTGCCATTTGCACAGCAGTTTTGCCTTGACTGCTTTTCTTTGGGGCTTTGCATAGCTGGGCTATTGCATTCCTGGGCCTGGCTCTCTTCCACAGCAGAAACAGTCGATCACGCATCATTTGCAAGAGTACATCGTGGTTTAGTCTTCCTGTCTACCAGGGACAGTGTTTGGCAGGCAAAAAGCTCTGGAGGTGAGGCTCCCTCGGCTGTGTGAGTGTGCACACGTGCGCCCAAAGGAGAAGGGGCTTCAGGAAAACGCCAGCTCTTGGGAGTAACTTCTGGAAAGATTTCCAGGACTTGGAATCTGTCATGATTAAAACCAGTTGTTCGCTTTCTTATCTTCTGTCAAACTTGAGAAGTGTAATGACAGCTCTTAAAGATCGCACTCTCCGAGGATTGGGAATGCTCAGAGTGGCACGTGAGCCAGAGAGAGTGAGGGAGATAAAAGAAAATCAGGGGTGAAAGTTCCCTTCTGCATGTCACAGAAATATGGGCATGCTTGGCTTTGCCTCCCCACTAATGATATAAAAACGTATCATCCCCAAATGTTTTTGGCTCAGAGTGAAAGTCTGAAAGGCGTCTATCGGTATTGATATCAAAAACATTGCTCTGTGCTCCAAAATGAACTCTTTTGGCTCGCACTGTGAAATGTCAGCTTAGAAAATAGGAGCTCTCTGTTGTGGCAGCCTCTGATTGTCATATGTGTACACGCATCACACGCACACAAACAAATCTGCTTAGGGATGGCCTCCAAAGCAGGGTCTTTGGGAAGGTTACCGCTGCACCATATGTAGGACTTTGATTTATAGTTATATTTTTCACAGCGTGACACACATTGTTGGTGAGCTGCGGCTGTGATAAAATCGCAGAGGTGTAAAGTTTCACTGGCTGGATGGTGAGGAGCAGGCAGGGAGGGTGTAATGCGAGTCAAGAGCTGCTCTCCAAATGAATGAACTTGTATTGTGGATCTGGTTACAGCCGGCACACTGCCTTAATCCATCAACAGCAAGTTCACTTACAAACCAGCCTTTGTTTTTAATCCATGAGCCTTTGGGGATTCACTATAATCAAATGGCCAATCACAGGAACACATAAGAGGGAAAAAAAGGATTGCTACAGTGAAGTTTACTCTCAGCCACAAACTCTCCCTCAAACCCCCCCAGGTAATGCAGATAACAGTATAATGCACAGCATTAAGCTTACAGGCATTAAAACTCCCCCAGGTTGGAAGCTAAGGCATGGCAAACCAGATCTCTCGTTACTTTCTGGGCGTGCTTCTCCGAGGCTGGGGCAGGCTTTGATTTCAAACCACGTGTGCTCGCAGCACAGACACAGCCTGGTGATGGAAGACAGCCACGGGGATTGTGAGTGCTGCAGCTCACTTGGAGTTTTCTCCTGTTCTGGACGAATGAAAAGAACGTCCTGGATCTTGCAATCAAAATGTGTCAAGCTGAAATAACATATGTTCCTTGGCAAGGGTCTGACATTAAGCCTTGGGGTGTGTCTGTGTATGTATAAACAAATGCTTTTCTTTAAAAATGTGTGTGTGAGTGTTTTATTCTTTCTCCGTTTATCATAAAACATAAACAAAGAGCAACCTTTAGGCTACTTTTCCCTGTAGGAGACTAGGCCAAACATCTACTGCTGCCCAACAGCCCACATTAGGATGGCAGACACATCCATGAGGATGGAAACGGGGACAGACCACGGTTCCCATGTTAGCATGGTAATATTTTGGTTTCTACTCCAAGGCCATAACTCTGGGCTACCTGGGCCACCCCGCCAAGCTCCTGCCCCCACAGTCCCCCGGGATGGACCCAGAAGACAAGGATGACTCGGTGCCATATGGCTGGGCTCCCCAATGAGCGTGTGTGTGCTGGGGGGGGCACAGGGTGGCAGGGGAAGGTGGCAGGACACGCACGCCACGCCATTAAAGGAGTGACAGATGGTGATGAAAGTGCCATAAAACCGCAGGCACTGACAGCTCAGGGCCAGCTCTGCAGCAGCTGCTGAGGTATCACGTTGTAAACAGCCCCCCGCCAGGGCACCCCCCTTGCAGCGCCTGTCACAGGAGCTGTCACCTCTCACAAATCTGCCCTGTCCTCCCACAGACCCACCCCACCCAGGGCTCCCTCACCCGCGGGCTGGAAGGCGGGTGAAGGAGACGGCAGCAAGGGGCTCGTGGTGGGACTGGGAGAAACCCTTTAGCACACTGGGCGACCTGAGATGAGAACAGAGGTAGGCAGACAAACACAAAGCCCCCGTGCCGCAGCTTGGTGCCACCAAGCAGCCACTGTGCATTTCTGGGCACTTGTCCCCAGCCTGGTCTCCCAGCCCCGCAGGTTTCATACCCAGGTGGGAAGCTCCTTCTGAGATAAGCCCTCATCACTCAGCTGTTCAGCTGCTGTGAGCTCACAGCCTCCTCCAGAGACTTCCAACAGACCGTGGAATCTCTCTTTAGGAATCTCTCATTCCCATCATGGCAAAGAAAGAAACAGTCAGTACCTCCTCTACATGTAAACTCTGGATGACCAGAAATCTGGAAACAAGCTCTCTGCCCTTAGGGAACTCTTCTTTCAAACCCTAAGGAAGGTGAGACACCACAGCCTCTTCTTAGGAAAGGCAATACGGGAGAACAATGCTCATGGGAGTTCAGCTGAAATGTCCTTTCTTTTAACCACTTTCCCCCCTTTATATATATATTTACACACACACAGAGAACCACAGTGCTGCCTGCTCGACCAAACACAGATCATGGGAGCACTGCAGGACTATTTCATTTCCCTTTGGGTGTGCTGGGGGTGTCAGTTTAACCGTGAGATCATCCCAGCATCCCAACTGCACAACTTGAAGTATCTTGGTGCCTAATTTGCTTTGTTTTCAGTGAGGACAGGATGCAGGAGGGTCCCTCTTGTCACTTACAGCCTGAAGAGCCTGTGGCAGGTACTCATGGCTAACCCAGCTTGAGCCCTGCTGACGACAGATACCCAGAGAGTGCCTGCTTTCCTCTCTGCACTGGGGAAGGAACAGGGAGACTCCTCACTGTGGAAATACTGCACAAGAAGCAGCCCAGTCTGCTGGAAAAATTTAGCTGGACCACTTGTCATATGAAAAGCTCTGTTCTCACCCAAATAAAAACTTAAAAATATGCTGACTTCAAAAGAAATTGCAAGATATTACATTCTTCAATTTCTTTTTTTCAGGGAGTTTTTTTTACTGGCTGGGCTTTGATTTGTCCTCCTTTTTATTCTTTCATGACATAGTAGGAATAATTTACTAATACCATGCCATTAAAATAGTTCTATAAGTTTATTTTAAGGTGCTTTTTTCTGAAGTAGGCTTTAGTATGTAATGTTGAGGAAAACATCTTGTCTCCTTTTCTTGACTCATTTGATGTGAGATGCAGCTCAATATACTGCTTTGGGGTGGGGGGAACCCGTCAGATGCTGTCCATGGATACACTTTAATGCACAATTTTATTCTGCCCTGCTCTCTCCTTCCTATTCTGCTCCTTACCTGTGCTGGAACTCCTTAAAAGTCCTTTCACCCTGGTGTGCCCTTCCTTTCCTTACATTTACCTCATTTGGACTCTGTAGAAATTAGCAGCTTATTCCAGCTTCCCTTTGGAGGGAACTGTACATGGCAAGCCTGGAGTTATTTTCTGTTTGCACCAGAAGCAATTTAGCCGTGGCAAAGCCCAGTCCAAGGAAATGCCTTTTTTTAGCAGCACCGCTGAGCCCCTGCAAATCTCCATGTGGCTGTTCCTTAGAAAGCATCCACCCTTTGGCCTTGCTCATTTAGAGCCACTTGTGCTGTAGGTCAGGCTGCCCAAAGACACACCCGTGGTCTCCTCGCCACGGAGTCTCCCGAAATCTGTTTGATTTTGAGTCCCTTCTCTTTTATTTCTGTGCCTTTCAAACTTTGCCAGTAATATGGACCATTATTTCTTCTTTGTGTGGGTGTGGACTTCTGTGTAAAGAATTTAAGTCTTCTGACTAAATACTTGCTAGCTTCACCACTAGCTTCTTTGGCTACTCTCTAAGTCATCCATGGAGCCACAGATCACAAGCTGCAAACCACTGTTCTGCGGTACTTCGGTACTTATGTCTATACTTAGTTATGAAAATGGTACTTCTTTAGGAAAACACAGATAATCAGGCTGCAAAGTTACAAAATATTCCCTGTTTTCAGCATCTCTACTCCTGAACCATGGTGTCAGTACAAGAATCTGTTTTCTTGAAAATAAGCATAAGAGAAACACTTTCTGGGTGCTGAGGAATGTTTCCAACATGAACTCTGCACACTTCAATACAGGAAGACTTTGTGGAAATCAGAGTGATTCCCCTTCCTTTCCCCTCATCCTGCCTCCTATAAATGTGTTCATTTTCACTCACATTTCTGCAGTGGTTTAGGCCTCACAACAGCAAAGGAGGAATGAGAGAAGAAGTTTGGGTGTCACCACCACCATTAGGGTATCGGCAGTAGTCTGTCACCTACGGGAAAGTAAGACTGAAGATCCTTGGTGGCAGTGACTGACTGGTGACAGTGCAGGCAGACAGAAAGTCCCCAAGGGCTCCCTGCCATGCCCCTGGAGATGCCATGCGCTGACCTGATGGAGTGCAGCTCTGCAGAGAAGGACCTGGGAGACCAAGGTGTCCCTGAGCCAGCAGTGTGTCCTTGTGCCAAGAAGGCCAATGGAATCCTGCAGTGCATTGGGAAGAGCAGTGCCAGGGAGTGATCCTGCCCCTTTGCTCAGCCCTGTGAGGCACATCTGGAGAGCTGGGATCATCAGGAGGGACAGGGAGCTCCTGGAGTGGGTCCAGCGAAGGCTGCAGAGATCAGGAAGGGTCTGGAGCATCTCCCTGATGAGGAAACGCTGAGGAAGCTGGGGCTGTTCAGCCTCGAGAGGAGCCCCAGCTGAGAGGGGCCCTCAGCCCTGTGTGTCCCTGTCTGCAGGGAGGGCTCAGAGCAGGGCCCAGGCTCTGCTCCATGGGACCCAGCCATGGCACCAGAGGCACGGGCAGGGACTGGTGCCCAGGAATAACTTATTCACTGTGGGGGTGTCAGATTATTGGAACTGCTGTCAGAGAGGCCATGGGGTCTCCTGACCTGGAGATATTCAACACCCACCCGCACCTGATCCCGTGCAACCTGCTCCAGGTGATCCTGCTCGAGCAGGGGAGTCTGGATGATCCACAGAGGCCCCTGCCAACCCCCCCATCCTGTGATTCTGTGGATTCAGACACCTGGCAGAGTAACACTGAAGACTGATGTGGTATCTTAAAGGATACATGAATACGTTACTAGAGGCTTGGACTTACAAATGAATTCACAAATTTCCTTTAGAGATTTCGACCCTTTTTGATGAATTAATTTCTCGTGTTCTCTGAATTTTTTTGTTATTTGATTTTGTACTGTATGCTCATCCATTGACTGAAAATGGATTGACAAGCTGGTTAAGAAAACACACAAATATCTGACATTATGGTTAAGTATCATCACCAAGCCTAAGGGAAAGCTGGTAACTATGCAAACCTCTGTTTCCTCGTGCGTAGAAAACCAAGCTCAGCTTGACAAAGAACTAATATTTTGCTCAGGTAAGAAAGTTGAAAGCAGATAGTGTTGTTTTATTACCTTATTATTGACAAACATGGACTGCTAGAATGTTTTAGCAGTGATCCAGCCCAGCAATCCATTACTCATACAGTCCCTGTCTGTAAAGTCAGGCCCTTAAATGGCTGAACTATTCTTAGCCTTATGTGGTGAATACACAGGAATGTTCATGGACAGAATATTAAGGACAGAAGATGGCCCTAACAGTGCTTGGCAAAGGGAGATGGGATTTATGGAAAGTTTCCTTTGATGCTGTTGACTCCTAACTACTGCCTTCTGATGCTGCCCCAACGTACAAAATTAGCATTAAACTTGCATTCCAGAGGAATGACAGGGAATAAAAAGGAAAAGGGATTTCAGTTAAAGCCTATGGAAATAGATTCAAGCCCAGGACCTAGCCAGGTGTAAAACCAGGCTGGACCTTTTTAGCTGGAAATTCCCTGACTGAGAAACTCTCCAGCCACTTCCTAAACAGTATCCTTCCTCTCCAGCTGATTTATAGGCAACACAACAAACCTGGTCCAAGCGCTGTTTGTGGCTGGCATAATTACCACAAAGATGCTTTAGAACTGCAGCCACATTACATTGAAATCTGACTTGGGGGGGGTCTCCTTTCAAAGGTGCTCAGTGAACACAGGAATCCTCTAAAATCCTGCCTTACAGTTGTGCTTGTTTGTTATCACCAAGGCAAGAGAGAAGCTTAGCCAAGCAAGATAAATACACTATTTAAGAAAAAGAAAAGGCTGGGAAGGGATGACTTCTACAGCTGTCCTAAAAAAACCCTAATCCATTTATTAATTTATATTGCCTAACAGCAACGAGAAGGGACTGAACTGCAGTTGCACATGAGTGTATTTTTTGGGGATGGATGGCAGCTATTTATACACTGTTGTAGAGTGTTGTGACTACCAGACTGCATACCTCTAACAGAATATTACTTGTTTTCATGTTGAGAACGAGTCTTTCCTGAACTGGCTTGTAAACCACTGTGATTCTCACTGCAGTGAATCAAACGATGTCTTTTGCAAGGCAGAGATGAAGGATGGCTGGGCCTGTGAGGGAGGGACTTGACCCGTTCTTTGGAGCCTTCTGGGCAGGGACAGAGCAGCTGCTAAAAGAGCACCACAAAAATGTGTGACACTTCGAGGGCAGAACCTCAGGACTCCCCTCTCAAACAAACCCAACCTGCCAAGCAAAAACACCTCATGCAGTGAAAGAGAGAGGGAGGGAAGGCTCGTTTCTGTCCTGGGATCAGGTGTAGGAACCAGCAGCCACCACTGCTGGGAGGTGGAACCGGGGGTCTTCAGCAGCCACGGCAAACTGGGGTTTATTTACAGCTCTCGAGCCCCAGAGCAGCACGTCGGGTGCTGGTTTGGGAGTGACACAGAGGGGATGCTGCCACCTACTGAAATCAGGATTTTTAGCACTTGGGTTTCTCGACCGGGCTCCTGTCAGCCGCAGTCTAAAGATATCGCAGCATCGGTATGGTATTCATCAGATTAAACAGCTCTTCGTCCTCCCTAATTATTTTCAGGAACTGAAAACAGCATTGTAAAAAACTCCACCAATCCAACCCTCAGGACCCCCAAACAAGCAATAGTCTACCATCAAATTGTATTATTGTAAAGCTATTAATTTGAGAAGTGAAACCTTGCTGTGAGGGTGTATTTAAGCCCAGGCAGACTTTTAAGCTAGATCTGAATTTTAGATCTGCTCAGGTCCTATTTACACAACAGAAAAAATGCAAAATTATTTTAGTGGCAGCAAGTTCACTCTGCTATTTTATTCCAGACTAACTTATTTAGTGTTGGACGAATAGCCTCGAACTACGACTCTGAAATTAATTACTCTAGGGACTGGAGGTGGCTTTAAAAATCTTGACTGAAAAAGCTGAGGTTAGCTTTTAATCACCCTCTCTCTCTTTTCTGTTTATAGGATAAACACAACTCTCTCATGGTGGTAAAACAAAATCCCCATCCCCCGTATCAGTGAACATGCATCATAATGCCAGGCTAGAGAACAGCACTTTCTCTTTTCAGCAGGTGGAAGAAGTAGCCCAAAGTCCTGTTTTCAGATATTGATTAGTGTTGCTGTGCTGCCACGCAGCTATGCAGAGTCACTTCACTGGCAGCTGCTTATCAGCAAGGACTGAAGTGGTCCCTACGTTTCCCTTAACTACTGAGTGAAGAGGGAATGCCTGCAAACCCCAGGGGGGAGGCTGGCTCAGAACGCTCCAGGAGCACAGTGACATAACGCTCACCCCACGGGCTCTAAACCAAATTTACCAGAAGTATTCATTAACAACCAAAGCCATAAATAACAACAATAAAACGTAGCAACTCAGAATCATCTCAGGCACCTTCCACAGCAGTGCTGACCAGCTCTGGATGCTGTTTCTGCTGACCCACCAGTAATTTTATTGCTGCAGAGGCAACGCAGCGTGTCAGGCCATGATAGATGTGGTCTTTTCTGATATCCAGCTGTTTGCTGTTTGTGTTGGCGGCTGCTGAAGTCCTGGAGATAATGCAGGTGTTCTGTGCCGCCAGAGCTGACTGTGCTGGAGGGAAATCTGGGCAAGCACGGGGTGAGGATTTGTCTGCCTTGGTGAGTGAGAGCAAGAAGTCTGATGGAAGGAGAAAAAGGTCAAACAGGCTTCTTTGTGGTCCACCTCAGAATTATTGGAGGCCTATTGAATCAAGCTCCCCCTCATTAAAAAGAGTGGACAATAGAGAAATAGAGATCTCTGTGAGCTGCTTGGTTGGGTTTTATCTCATTTTTGCAGGTCAGTTGGATGACTCGTACTCCTGCTCCTACAGTGAACATCTAATCACACCCCCAAAACTATGAGTGTGCTTGCAGTTGTGTGTTTTGCAAGTTTAAAGCTAGCACTCATGCCTAGCTCACAACCCAGAGCCATCCTCAATCTGCAGACTGATGCAAACTGAGGTGTTGACCAACTGACCATTGCTTCACCTGAAGATGAAGCAATTTGTCCAAAGCTGCAGTTAAGTCTGGGGAAGAGCCCAATCTGAGCAGAATGTTTGGATAACCAGCCAGAGCAGCCAGGATAGCCCCTGCTGAACACCAGCTCAGGTGAGTGCTATCTGCCTCTGGTATCAAGGAAGAAATACAAGCTAATCCTGCGTGTCTGTTTTTATAAAAATGCTCGACAAGTATCATGAGCAAATAAACAGCTGCCTCTGAGCTATTTACAGTGCTGTTAACCAGCTTTTAGGCTTCAAAATTGATCACCAGAGTCAACAGAGTGTTGAACAAACATATCCATGGTTGAGTATTTGTATTTGAGATTAGGTACACATATACAAGTGTGAATGCGTGTGTTCAGCCAAACTATAGAGGAACTGAGCCCAGACCATAAATGGCATTTTAGGCAAAAAGCAATCAAATTATTCATGCAGCCAACTCATACTCATCTCCTTGCAACTCAACTGAATACTTACTTGGAACTCTTCTCAATACTTTATATTAAAGTTTGGACCTGATCTTTTCTTTATTGAGTTGCTTTTGGTTTTTCCATTTTGAATTCTTTCTCCCCTGCCAATGTCTAAAGCCTCAGTATCCTTTGAAAGGAGTAGTTCGATAGCAAAGGTTCCCTCCACACCCCTGGGAAAACAAGGAAACAGACAGTGCACATCCTTGCTGGAGCTCCATTCGGGAGCATAGCACTAGGAAAAAAATTCACTGAGGCCTGTTTCTATCTCAGACTTAATTTTTCCTGCTGCAAGTAAATTAAGCCCCACAAGTGCTCCAGGGTCTGAATCTGTGCCTCTGCAGCAGTGATATGTGTGAGCAGGGAGATGGACTCAGATGGGTGGATACTATTCAGGAGGGACCTGGATAAACAACAGAGCCAGAAATAACCCAGTGGTAAACTCAAATCAAGGCAAATAGTTCGGCTTTTGCCAAAAGGTGTTTATCTTTTTCAACAGTCTTTTTTCCCGCAAACCTTCAGGGAGCTATGACAACCTGAGATCTGCTCTTTTCACAGTGCATCAGTGAACTGAAATACCAGGAGAATATCAATTATTGCAGTATTCGGGCTTTACAAATCACTCCCCTGAGGCATTTAATAAAAACTTTGAAAACAAATCTGTCCAAATGTGAGAGAATTTGTGCACCTCTTGGCATGTATCTTTGGGGAAAAAAACCCCAGTAAATTGTACCACACAGTTATGGAACATTGCACTGCAGAGGGAACGTCTGCCCTCAGGGAAAAGCTTGACTCCAAGCAGTGGTTAGCAGGGTAGAGGCTCCACCAGGCTAATCCAGGTTCCCAAACCTGGACTGCAGGGAGGAGCTGCTCAGGGGCAGAGCGCAGGTTTTAGGCGCCGGTGGGGGAACTTGTAGTGCCTGAGTCCATCCTATTTCCAAAAAAATTTTAAAAGTGCCTCCTTTTCTACTAGTCTAGTACCTTTAGCCTGCACTAAGTCTTCATGGGAGGAAAAAGGAGATTAAACCCAACATCATTCTTCTGCTCTGTATAAGAGATTTGAGGTGCAGGGGTTGGTGTCCTGAATAACAAGCTACTTGACTAGAGGCTGATTTTTAAAAATGCCACGTTTTTATATTAAAAAAAACCAAACCCCAAGCTGCATGCACTGTAGCTACACACCCTGATAGCCTGTTTCACTCTGGGTCTGTTTTAACGGGGTTTTAAAGCCATTTCACCTGAGTGCCTGCTGATTACCATGCTGAGTTTTTTAAACCAATCCATTGAATTCACTTCCTTTCTGTGTCCCCAGTGCCCATTCACCTATAGAAATATAGAGACAAACAAGGCCACAGGTGCAGAAAATTGGTCCTTTCCTGCTGTTTATTACAATGCTGACCTTGGGGATTTGTTGAGGGGGTGGAGGGAGAAGGAAAGAAAAAGAAGAAATACACGCTTTGCAATGGGATTCTGCTAGAATCCTACCTTCCTTTTCTCATGAAGTTAAAAAAAAAAGCCTTCTAGCTGGCAACAAACACAGACATTGAATTATTAGAAGGTGAAGTGGGGGCAGGGCCATTTCTTTGGCATCTCTGAAGGGATTTTGGATGAATTGCTGCTGACCAGAAAGCCAGCTCTTCCTTCAGCCCCCCTCACTCTCTGCAGCTTGCCTTCTGGTTATTCTGGGGCACGAGAATATGCCCCGCCCTGCGGTCACCTTTGTGGTCAGCCAGCTGCCTGGTCGGTGCCACGTGAGCATTGGAGGGCACAGCCACCCGCTTGGTGTGTCAGGGAGGTGCCTTGTGCTGAGCAGGCAACCTTGGAGAGGTCTCCTCTCACAAAGACACGGCCCCCAGCCAAAACTGGGCGGCCTCGCACCAGAGGCTGCCCTGGCAAGGGAGACCCGGCTCCCCTGCAGGCGCAGAGTGGGATCCCCAGAGGAAGGGGGCTTTGTCCACAAGAAGAGTTCAAAGCTTTCTTGATGTAAACTGGCAGTAGTGAGCGGGTCAGGTGTTAGAAATGCCGCTGCTGGCTGGATGGATGGGGAGGGTTGCAGTAATGACGCACGGGCAAGGACCTTGCTTATCAGGTGGAAAATGCAAAGCCGGTTATTGCGCAGTCAGAATTCCCTAAATACCAGCACCCAACAGGATATAACATCACATAAACAGGAAAGATGCTCACCACAGTGTCCCCCAATCACTTGGGGTATTGCACAGATTTTACCTAGTATGGTAATAGGCAAACAATCCCCTATAAGGCCACAAACTACCATGAACACTTCTCATAGGCCCAGTCTGTCCATAAACACACAATCCTCTCTCAGTCCGTCTGCAGTGACCTGGATGCACTCCCAGGGTCACTTCCAGGCCCAGGACAGAGGCCCTCTCTCTGATCCTCAGGGCCTGTCTCTCTTCCAGCACACAGTGCACCCCAGCAGAGGGTGGGTGGGTGAACGCCACCCAGGGCTCACCTGGGGTCACCCGAATGCTGAGGCCGTGCAGCACACGGGGCTGCAGCAGGAGAGGGGTGTGCTGGAGTCTGGGTGTGTGTAAGGGTTCAGCTTCCCTGACTGTCTGTGAAGGTGTTTGCACCAATTTCTGTGGCTGGGTCTCAGGGGATGAATTATGTGAATGCACCTAGTAAGGGCTAGACCCTCACTCAAAGACCTCACAGTCGAGTTAAAAATCAGAGACCACAGATGGGAGAAAAGTTGTGTTATGCCCAAGATGAACAATGTGGATTTGATGTGCAGGGAGTATAAACTGCAAGTTAGGGGTGATCTTTCTCACCTGGAAACTGAACTGATTTCTACTGAGCACCAGTTCAGCGCCTTAATTGGATGCCTGCTGAAAGGGAAGTGCTTCTCCTCAAGATCACGCAGATTTAATCTGAGATTAGTGAGGTTTTTTGGGTGCTTAGGCCCTTTGGAAGCCAAGGTGCATCTGGTTAGACTGGTCTGGAGGTCAAGGTCATGCTTAGGTTAGTGAAAGAGGCACTCTGTGTTCTGCTGTACACCTCAGCACAGAGCTGACCTGCAGAGAGCAGCCTGCTCCCCCAGAGCCTGCTCTGAATGTCACTGTCCTGCTTTCACAGGCACAACAGAGGGACACCTTTCATGTGCTTGCTTAGGACTATCAATGGGGGCTCACTTATTCTGTTGGAAAGTGGGTGCCAAAACCAAACCTCTCTGAGAAACCTGATCTGCAGGTCCTGATCCAGAACGCTTTGCAGCACTTTTGTTGCCCAACATGGCCGAGAGGGTCCGGAGAGCAGCTTGTGCAAGCCTTGCCTAAGGCTGGGCTTTGGTGGGCAGGGATGGCCATGTCATGACTATGATGATCTCAGCTCTTGAGTCATAGACAAAGAATTCTCACTGGTCACTACTTGATATTGAATTTTATCAGTGATAGTCAGGAGAGGTTCAAAGTGTGGCCCTGCATTTCATGGAGTTTTTTCCTCTTAGCAGTGTATTTCTCTGCCATGATCATTCACACGGCCTTGGGCCTGATGCTTTGCTCTCCTGCCTGTGCCTGCAGCACAGCCATTCCACAGAAACACTTGTCTGTGCCTTTGCCTTCAATAAATGTCACGAAAAACTGTAGGTAAGAAACTCAGTTAACACAGCCAAGGACAGCTGGCCCAGCAGAGGAAGGGCTTCAAGCAGGTTCAACTCCCTCCTGATAACATAGAGACCTTCCTCTCTAGGGGCTACAGATGGGTTTTATCCATAATTTTTAAGGTACTGTGCAGTCACAGATAAATGTCTGTGAGAAATTTTCATTTCTGTAAGTTTCCTTTTTCTGACATAGGACTCGGAATACAGGTCCTGGAATTTTAAGACTTATGATGTCAATGTGCCATAGTTGGTGTTAACCACTACTTTCTGCCTTCCCTGGCTTAGACACACTCACCTATCACCAGTTGTGTTCAAACAACAACAAAACACACACGAGTCGTAAGAGTTCCCCTCCACCCCTCGTGGTCACTTTGATGAGCTAAGCAAAAAACACAGCTCGCTTTGTCTGAGTTAGGAATTCAGGCTGTATTAGTTAACAAACCTCAGGTATGAAAATGAAGCAAGTCTTTTCTGCAATATAGACAGGACTTGATGTTAAGTCCCAAAATGAAATTCATCTTAGCCATTTTTCATGTAAACTCAGCTTTCTGTATTTCTCGTTTTCATTTGTTCAATTTTCCGCCTTGGAATAATTACTGTAAGTGAAAAAGCATGTCAAACCCCCCAGTTATTACAAAAAAGCACGCTGGAACTCTCATTCTAGAATTCATCACTTCATAAAACTGTACATTATAAGACTGGCCATTCTGGGCCAAACATGTGCTCCATGTAACCCAGTATCCTGTCTGGTACCATGATTAATAGGGGAAAGTGGAGAAGAAGATAAAAAATGATCTTTTCCCCTGCTGTTCTCTCCCACCTTCTAGTAGTCAGTGGCTTACAGACACAAAATGTGTTGTAATGACAGGGATATAATGCTTCAAACAAATAAAAATTAAATTACTGTCCACTTACAATAAGTTAGTCTGATTTTATCACAGTATCTACTTTTAAAAATTATGTTAAATTTTTAGAAGCAAATGTGTATCTTTATGCCAGCTCCAGAGAATGAAGCTAGAAATATTCCATTCAAATTGTGGTACCCAGGAAGAAAGTGGGTTCAGCTGGAAAAGAAATTTTAACTGAGGCCATGGCCAAGTCTGCCAAGGTGAAGGGAGCTGTGAATTTTCTCCCATCCTGTTCTATAGAAACTACCTGGAAAGCTGATTTTAATTTTTTTCTTCCTTTTCCCCCTCTGCATTGATTCACATTCTTTATTCTCCTTCCTTCATGCTCTTTGTATTTTTTATTCCCACTGCCCCTTTTCTCAGCTACATCTTAGGAGAATGGAAATAACCCCCCAGTTTAAAACTTCAAACTGATAGGTACAGGTTTGCTTAGAAAACCTGCAGGGATTCCCCCCACCTCAAGCCCTTTTTAAACAAACACATCTATTTAGACTGTTTGTTTCTCTATCAATCTGTGAAAAGTTAATACAGTTTTGTGTCATTTTTGTTATGGAAACAGCCCTGTAAAAATACCGTATGGTCCACTGAGGCCTGCCCTTGTAACCCCAATAAATACAAATCACCCTAGAACTTATCGTGGTAAGTTCAAATATGTAGCTAATGTAATCTCAAAAATCCTTCACAGAAAGAAAACAAACGAGCTCCTTTTAAACCCCTGACTTGTTGCTCTTGACTTCAGCTATTTGTTCAATATTTCAACAACACTAAACAAATGTGCCGGAAATACTTACCATTTCTGAGTCACCCCCTTGCTATCCCACACTCCAGACTCTTCAAATTAGGGACTATCTTAAAAAGATGAATGTGATCCATTCTCTCTGTTTCTTTGGTTTCAGTATTGTCTTCAGCACGTCCCTGGAGAGTCTCCTGTTATCAATCTGCCTAATTCTGGCTAATCTTCCTGGATCATTCATTTCCCATCTCCCTGTCACAGGCTGGTTTGGCTGCTCTGTTCTGCACCTTTCCTAACTCTGAAACATTAGCATTATTAATGGCAGACAGCAGTGTATTTAATATCCAGCTTATGCCCCATGTTAAGGTAGATTTTTCTGGTATTTATAATCTGTACAAAACTATCAATGAAGTTTAAACGATCTGTGTTACAGCAATTAATTTGCACTTCATTGTTTATTTACACATCCATATTTCAGACAACCAGAATCTGTCCTAATTCCTTGTGACCTATCATAAAACTTAATAAGGAGCTGTAAGCAGAATGCCTCTTCTCTGAACACCTACTAAATAGAAGTACTCTGGGTGTTGTGGATATCATAGGAAATGTGACCAGACAAACTGTGTCATTTTATTATTTATCAACAGTAATTCACTAATGAGCATCCAGAACGATCTTCATGTCACGGGACACAGTAGAAAGCAGCTTGATTTCCACACTAAACTCTCATTTCAATCTAACTGCTCTTTCAGAGGTGCACAAGGGTTCAGTTCTGAGAGCGAGCAGCAGTTTTTGCGCCTCTCTTTCTGAGACATCTGCATGATGTCTGATTTTTAGAACATGTTTTTTTCCTGTCAAGGAGTTCTGACACGGAAATGTCAAAATGAAAAGTGCCAAAAGTAAAATAGTTTCTTTTGAGTAATTTCAGTCTTCACGGCTCCTGCGTCTTCTTGAAGTGTGGGTGAATGGAAAAGAAAACCAGTGCTCTACACGGTACTTTCAGGGACATGATCTTGGTCATTGACACATCATTTTTCTTTTTTTAATTCTGCTCTTGGAATGGATCGGTAACAGTGGAAGTCAAGAGCAGCAACAACAAGCTACACCTTGCTCTTCCTGATGACTCCTGCCTCTCTTTTATTCTTGTCTTTTCCCTTGCAACTCTTCAACTGTTGGATTTGTGTCAGCGAGAAAAAATCACATAAATACAGCACCATTTGTATGAAAAATGCGTGTGCTTCTTTTTCCTTCATTTCCAGCACGGCACTAGGACCACAAACGGCAGAAAAACAACTTTGAAATGCGCCTGACAATTTGTTCTGTGTGTGCTTCTACTCTCACCCTAAAGAAAGGAAGCAGTGCCAGATGATTGAGCTAATAAATGCCAATTTTAGAAAGGACTATTTGGGATCAGCTCATATGTAAACAGTTCTAAAAGCTGAAGGTAAATCAGAGGACTGGCTACATATATATAAATAAATCTCTGTTTACTTTTGCTCAGAGGTATTGGACAAGTGAAAGATCAGAGTTCACTGCAATGCCATGAAGGAACTACAGGTCGCAAGTTTCGGTCTCAGAGGATTTTGGGATTATTCCCAGGTAGCCTGAATGCCACTCAGCTGTCCCCACACCTCCACCGTGTTACCTGTCCAAAAACCACACCCATATTGACCTTCAATATGAGAAAAGGCTGTGCCAAAGACTGAGGCAGGGACTGGTGAGGTTGCTTAATTCTGCTTTTGTTTGTTCTTGGAGCTGTTCTGCGAGGAGCTCTTTAGGCTCTGATGCAGCCCAGACTCCCAATCTTAATGTGTGAAATACATTGTCCACTTTGGATTGTTCACTTAACTGCAGCAAATGCCTTGTATTTTTTCCTGTCTGAGTACAATTAAAATTGCAGGATATTTGCCAGACAGCCTGAGACTCTTTCACCACTCTCGGCATCCCTTTGCAGTATTGTGAAGAACGATCAATCAAATCGCTCAGCCTCACCTATAAACAATGAATTTTAGCTGTCCTGCCAGGTTTGTTTGAGGCAGTTTAACACCCAGACTCATGCAGAGAGCTATCCTGCTCTCCGTGCCAGCCTGCACTTCCATTCACAAAGAAAAATTGGGGTAGCCTGAATGAATTTATCAGTGAGCTAAATTTGGCATACGATAACAAATAAAACCAAGCTATAAAAAGAAGAAATGGCTACTCAAGAATAGGAAAACTCCTACATTCCTCTCTTGTATGGCCTCACGTGCAAGTCTTAATGATTTTTTAATCTCGTTATATTTCTTATGCAGAGGAATACCTGAAAACAACAAACACGCAGCCTTTGCACAAACTAACTCTAATTATTAAGAGCTGATATACTGCTGATTACAGTCCAGGGAGTTTCTTGAGTAGTGATTTCTTACGAAGCCTCTTGGCATTCACTTCATTTATGGATCCAAGAATACCTACCTAGTGTAAACATGTCCTGGGCACAGAAAATAAATGGACAACTAAATAAAGAAGGAAAAATTCCTTTGTGCAGAGGCCAGAATAACAATATGCTTCATGATGATATCAGTTCTGAAGCATTTCAGAAGTTTCTTTCCCAGTAAGTTCATACTCAGCTTTCTGTACACTTATATTTCTGACCTTGTGCAAAAGGCCTTAATTATACTATATACATCTCTTCTGGATTGTAAGAAATAGAAGCAAAACACATACAATTTATACTTTACCAATACCATCTAGAGTGGATAATACTTTTTAAAAAACATGATATGCTGTAACTTGCACTATTTTTCCTCACCTTATTTATATCTGCTGGCTTTCAGGATGAAATTTGAAAGATAACTTTGTCCTGCCAGGTTTTGTTTGACAAGTACACATCTTAGTCAAAAAACACTGGAACCCATTTTGTGTTGGCACTGAATTGCAGCTGCATTATTCAGTGTAGTTCCTGCCCTGTTCTCTTCTCAGTATCCATTCCTTTGCTCACCACTTGGCCTGTGCTGCTTCTATTAAATTAGAAGCACTTTTAGCTTGTCTGAAACTGAAACCTCTGGTGCTATAAAGCAGTGTGTCTGTGTATGACAACAAGCACAGGAGGGGCCCTATCATTTGAAAGTTTATTTTAATGTAACAACCCCCAAGAGATTACAGAATCGGATTCAGCCTGAAGTCACTGTTAGGCGTTTTATGAAAAGTTAATCTAAAAAACCATAAGAAATTGGCAAATTTTTTTGGGAAAAAAAAAGTTGTCTGGACAATTTAGTTGCATAAACTTTCATTCTAAAAAGTGCAAATCATTAACTCAGTGTCTTTTTATAGATCCCCATGCCAGTGAGCTTGTCCCAGAATATTTTTGTGTCTGTGTGCATTTGCACTTTCAACACATACTTTTGGTTCTCTGCATACCCCTCTCTGTGTTTGTCTTCTGAAAACTACCTGAGCCAAACAGTCGAGAAATTAAGAGCAGAGTTTTTTCCCCCCTTACATTTTTTGGAAACTGTAATTTTAGCACTTGTATATGTGAACTTATGTGAGCCAGAACTACACCTGTACTTCAGCAAGAAACTAAATCATATAATTTGTTCTGCCTGGGAAAGTACAATTCACCAACACAGCTCAGACAGAAAATCCTTCAGAGGGAGTGTGCAGGTTTTATGTTATCTGCCAAGTAACACACACATCTGAGGAAACCACATGAACAACTAGTTTGTGCTCTGGAAACCCGAGGAGTTTCTTCTGTTTTGTAAAAAGCAGATCTTCATGTACATGGCTCATTTGTTAAGATCAAATCCCCCATGATATGGCTGCAACACCTGAGTACCAATGGAAGCTTAAAGACCCTTCCCCAGCTTCCTCTTCCACTACACACTTTCAGTATGTGCTGCTCCCGTCTCTCTCTTGAGAGCTCCTCTGTCTCTGATACCACCTGACTTATTTACTTATTTCTTACAGCAGGGCACTCTGATAACTTTCCATGCAGATGATTTGTGTGACCTCACCTCACTGGTCACAGCTGAGAGCACCACTGCAGCAGAGAGTACATACACAGACTGAAAGAAGGATCCACTTCTGAGGAAGCATCCCAGTGCACACTTTTGGCAGGAATAAAAACTCTGACCCTACAAAGCCTTTCATCTGACAAGCGCCCCCCAAGCCTGTGAGAACTGCACGTGCCCACGGTGGCAGGGCCAGGCTACAGGCGTGGGGTTGCTGCAAGTCCAAGTCCATCCTGAAGTCCTCAGCAGGGACAGGTGAAGGAGCTCCATTTCGAGGTCCCATTGTGGAAACATCTCAGACATTCCTGTGTTTGTGACCGTGTTACAGCCTGGTGGAAGGGTATCTGCTGGACATACCAGAGTGCTGCTGAAGGAAACAGCTTACTGTGCACTTCCCATGTCTCCCACCACTCCTGCTGGCCCCCAGGGATGTGCCACTCGTGTGCTGCCTGGTATTTTTATCCTCCTGGTTGGTCTTCTCTTGAATCTTTATGCCATAATGCCACAGAGCTAAATTTGTGGCATTCCAATTGGCAGCAGAGAAGCCGACAGCAAAACCATCCCATGGGAGAAAGGAGAAGGTGGATATGGAGAGAGGGGAGAGGACCTCCACAGGAGGGCCTGTCTCTCATTCCCAAACCTGAACGTTATGAGCTACACTGTATTTCTTCAGTTGTAAAAAAAACCCCAACAAAACCAAAAACCAAAAAACAACAACAACAACAACAACAACAAGAAAAAAAAAAAGCTTTATAAACAAGGACTGAGCTTCAGGTAAAATGCCTTCTTTCCCTGCCAGCTGGAAGGAGAAGGTAATTTGGAGGTAAGATAAGGAAGTGATAATCTGCTGCTTGTATACGATTCCCTTAGTAGCACAACTACTACTTTCTTTAATAAAGAAAAAGCCCACATGTAAATACCATTCCCTCTGCCTAACGATTTCATATACTATTTGTTTGCCTTTTTTCTTTTATTTTTCTTTTTTAACAACTCCCTTTTCTGCTCCTTGAGCTGTGCAGTAAATGCCACCGCTAATGAGATAATACCAGTGTGTTTGAGAGCAGACTGACCCTGCTGTTTTCAAGCAGTTTCAGCTCTCGACAGTCAGGAGCCTGCCTAATGTTTTGTGGCTGCCTCTGGTCACTGACAGGGTACAAACTGCCTTATCTCCCAGTGGGAGGGAGCTCATTGCCAAACCCACGGCTACTTGACTGGGGAGGCGTCTGCAGCCATTCACACACATGGCCCGAGTCAAGCACAGGGCTCGGAACAAATACCCCAAAATAGCTCTGCTCTGAATGGGCTTCAATTTTTCTCTGCATGTCAACAGATGACATGCATTGTCACAACTGCTGGGCAGGATTCGAGAGGCTCGGTTCAGCATATTACAGTCAAACTCCCATTGTTCAGCATTTCTGCAGCTCGGGCACTTTCTGAAATATCCCCCTTTACTTTTTGCAAAGCCCTTTCAATGACCCTTTTTGTGTGAATGTAGAGCTCAGCTCACAAATCAATTGTTCTATTTTTATTTCCAATATTACGCTTCCTTCCAGAGCGCTCAGAGGACGATGCCGTGCATTTTGTCACCAGCTCTGGCCAATATCCCCAAGAACTCCCTCACTGGGCAGGAAAGCAGGATTAGCAGGGAAGTGGAGAAAGCAACAGGAGTTCAAGCAATGGTAGCCCTCTCACCATTAGGGCTGCTGGTGTAGATTTGGGAGATGGATTTTCACCAAAGTGGAGTAATGTCCCAGCTGACCATGGGATGTCACGCAGAGCCCAGGGGAACTTGTGGCTTATGGAGAGGGAGGGGACACTGCTGCCCTGCACTTCCTAGGGAGTCCAGCTCATCCAGAGCTCACCCGGCTCTGCCCACACTTGGAAAGGCTTGGCTGTGACTTCCCAGCCCCGTGACTCACCACGCGTGAGCAGCGCGACTCAAATGCCAAATTTCTTTCCAGGATCTCCAATTCACAAGACTTTCTAGAGCACTGGACAAAGTCTCAGGTGCACGTTGCCCCTCCTCCCATCTGGCTGCTTCTGGTGCTGCTCAGCTCCTCAGCTCTTTCTGGGAACAGAGGGTCCCTGAGAGAGGACAGGGACCTTCAGCACAAGCAAGGATGGCTCCTACAAGATGACCCTACTCCTTTTTGCATTTTACCTCATGTTAGTGGAGTGTCTTTCTGCAGACCTGGGTTCCGGTGTACCTGCTGCACTACAACGAAGGAATGCACAACCAGAAATAGCACGTTCCTCCTGACCTCTGTATAAGGGAGATACTGGCATTACAGACAAAATAAACACTCAATTTTCATATATATCAGACCACAGACAGCACTGTGTTATTTATGGATGAAGTCTGCTCCTGAAGGAGCATCCTGCTTCCATTTAGCTCACCTGCAGATACACATTATTAACCAGGGATATACACTGATCACATGTACAAGGATTTCTAATCTCTTACTCAGAAAGCCTGAACTACAAAATTGTACTTTACCTAATTCATTTCCTCCCCTGCTTCATCAATTTGCCTTCGCAGGAGCTGAATACCAGTGATGGTCACTGCTTCAGCAACTGGAAACCAGTTATGAATGGAAACATTTATTATGAAAGGAACAAAACAAAACAAAACAAAAGCAACATGGGAATCCCATGAGGTTGAACAAGACCAGGTGCTGGTGCTGCACCTGGGTCAGGACAGCCCCTCAGAGCAATCCAGGCTGTGGATGAGCAGATGGAGCAGCCCTGGGAGAAGGACCTGGGGGTGATGGTGGTAAGAGCTGGACATGGCCCATCCCAGAGATGGCCCATGCCCTGGGCTGATCCCCCAGTGTGGGCAGCAGGAAAGGGGGGGTTCTGCCCCTCTGCCCTGCTCAGGTGAGACCCCACCAGCAGAGCTGCCTCCAGCAGCACAGGAAGGACGTGGAGCTGCTGGAGCCAGTCCAGAGCAAGGACACCAAGGGGATCAGAGGGATGGAGCAGCTCTGCTGTGAGGAAAGGCTGGGACAATTGGGATTGTTCAGCCTGGAGAAGGGAAGGCTCTGGGGTGACCTAATTGCCCCTTTCAGTGCCTGAAGGGAGCCTACAGAAAAGATGGAGAGAGATTCTTGACAAGGGCCTGGAGTGACAGGACAAGGGGCAATGGCTTCACACTGACAGAGAGCAGGTTTAGATTGGGTATCAGGAAGAAATTGTTCCCTGTGAGGGTGGGGAGGTCCTCGCACAGGTTTCCCAGAGAAGCTGTGGCTGCCCCATCCCTGGACATGTTCCAGGCCAGGTTGGATGGGGCTGTGAGCAGCCTGGGATAGTGGAAGGTGTCCCTGCTCTTGGCATTGGAGTTGAAACTGGATAAGCTTTAAGGTCCCTTCCAACCCAGACCACTCTATGATTCTGTGACTCCGTGAGGATAAATAAGTGAGTGCAAGGCCAGAGGATGGGGTGTGGGGCAGGGCACTGGTGTGAAGGACAAGGGCAGTGCAGGACCAAATCACTGCTCCAGTGCTGACCCCGCTTGTCTGGGCACCAGTCACTTGTGTTGGTAGAAAAGTGTCCTGTGTAGGCAGCTTGCTGAAGGGATACTGATTTTCAAAAAGCCATCAATTTATTTCAAAGATTTTCTTTTTCTCCATCTTGTACCAAAATTAGGTCATTCCCCTACACAAAAGTGAGTAGAAAATACCATGAGGTGTGATATGGCAGAATGACTTTTTCATTATGACTGGCAAGGAGCAGTCTTCACTGCTCCCCAGAGGTGCAGCAGCACCAGCTGATGAAATGATTGCACCCTATGAGAAAATAACAGCCTGCTCACAAATGCATCTTCCTGTTTAAAAAATTCAAGCAAACCACTGGCATAAATAGCGTTTAAACCAGATTTATGTGAACAGAATGACAAGCTTACGTCAAATCTCGAGTCAGAGCTTATCACAAATACACAGGAGGGATTAAAAAAAGAAATCCATCAGTAGAATCAAAGCTGAATTAACGTAATGACACAGTCCTAAATAAATTTACTTCACAATACATTCTTTGAAAGAGAGAGAGAGAGCAAGAGAGAGTGCAAACTATGCATTTAATGTGTGCTTAAGCAACTGTAACAGCATAGCAAGAGCTTATATTTTTTCTGGCACAGCCCTCTGTCATAATCCCATTGCATACTTTCAAATGTATTTTTAAATTGCTCAGCTTCTGTCAACAGATTCATTCAGGGCTGTGTTATTCAAAAGGTGAATGCAAGACTCACAGAGCTCGCAACATCCACTCTGACTGACACACCTATAACTAAGGATCACTAAATCACCCCTTTCCACCTGAAAATAAAATTAGAAATCACAGATAACAGAAAAGGAAGACAGTCCCTGTATTTAGCTCCAGCATGCCAGGGTGATGCCAAATATAATTCAAGACTCATTTCCATTAAAAAGGTACTGACCAAAAAAAATGTTGGAAGTGTTTACCTTGCCTGACTTCGCATGGGTAAACATTCCTGCATCCAATGTAAGGGCTATATTTAGAGATGTATCCTCACCAGGAAACTAAGTAGGCTTCAGTGAAACCAAAACAGTCCAGGGCTTGACTCTGAGGCAGATGAAGTCAACAGGGACCCCACCCAGACCCAGAAAGTGCAGCCTCCCTCACCCCAGCGTGGGCAAATCCCCCCTCCCAGGCTGCCCAGGGAGAGCAGGGCTGCTGGAGCCATGGGAAGCCACACCAATTACTGAAAAAGGAACAGCACTATTGAAAAAATGTTATACAAGCAGTGGTAAACCTCAGTGGCCTGGGTTTGAGACAACAGAAAATCCTTTTGACGAGTAGTAAACACACTAAAAATAGGACTTGGTTCTTTTTAAAGTCAGCCTAAAATAAATCTCTTTGCTTTTTGAATCCTGTTTTGCAGTTTCATCTGAAGGTGCCCAGCAGTCGTTTGCCAGCAGTAAAAATGAGCAAGGTCTTATTCCCCAGCCTGTCCTGGAGCACAATGCAAGCACAGAAGATCACAGGACTATCAAGCAAAGACCACATCTCAAGAGCAAAATTCCAGCCTGTGAGGAGTGGCTTCATCTCACAGTGAGATTTTAATGTACCAAATGCATTTGGGAACAGAAAAATACTGACTTCAATGTCCTGAGCAACCAAGACAGAGAGGATAAGGAATAAGCAGACTGCAATGTTGCAGTTTGTCCAGACCATATTCTGAACCATTCCCACCTGGTTAAAGACTGACCTCCCCTCCAGGTCTCAGCTGTCACTGGGAGGACATCATCCTCTGCTGATAAGAGAAAGAAAGTGTATCTCTTTCTACACCAGGCACAAGGATTGGATGGATCCCCTCTCCTTTGTGCTTGAGCTTGGTATCGAGACACCCTTAGCAGCCAGTGGAGATAACCAAGTACTTCCAGAGAAAAGAGCACCTGTGTCAGACACATGCTCTAGGATGAATTATACAGCAAAAATTATTTTCTTCTACATTTCCAATGCAGGGAGTTAGCTCAGACTTAAATTTGTATTTGATAAATTAGGTCCTAGGCTGGCTTGCTCCAGTAGACAATGCCATCTGTACAATCGCCATCATTTATTTTATCACCTATGTTTCTTAGGTGCTCAGAGTACGTACGACATCAACACCTGTCCCGTAGTGATTGTGGAAGCCTCGGCCAGTCACTCCCCTGGATCTTCAGGGGGTGGATGTGGAAATATAAATTCTGTAATTCTGGTAGGAGTTTCATTTTGACTTCCACAACACGTGATTCTGTGATTGTAATCTTCTCATTTAGTAACTGAGTGTCCCCAAAGTATGCTTGTATTTCACTGCTGTATCTCTTGCATAGCTACAGCTATAGTGAACTCATATCTAAAGTCTGATGTACTCTTCAGTTTTCAGTTCATTAAGGCTCACTTCAGCTTTTCTACGCAAAAGAAAAAAAAAAAAAGAAGAAAAAAAGAAAAAAAAAGAAGCAATGTTTCCGTGAAAGCAGTAGGTGGGGGGATAAAAAGTCTTTGAACATCTGGCACAGTAGTTTGTTTTTCTAACATTCTCCTTGTGAGTAAATTTAGAAGAGAAATGCACTGTTCATAGAAGCTTCTTTTTAAATATAGGCAATTATGATGCAGATTATGAAAGAAGGACGGGAATTTACTAACCTGTTACTTACCTCGCAGCGTGCAATCATACCTTTTGAATATACAACAGAATTACCATAAAAGCCAAGATGGGCGCTCTGAGCAACCTGATCTTGTTGAAGATGTCCCTGCTCATTGCAGGGAGGCTGGGCTGGATGACCTTTAAACGTCCCTCCCAAGTCAAACCATTCTGTGACTCTATGATGTACGGCAGCAGAATTTTGGGCACCTGACTACATCATCGTAACCAAATCTATGTGCTCTCGATGGTAAAATATTTTGTCTGACCCCTGCAGAACTCATGGCCTGGATGAGTTGAACTCCTTGTTCACCCCAGACGGTTTTTCACTGCCATTGTTCAGACGGGGATGTTGAGGGACTTGTCAGTGGAATAAAAGGTGAGGGGCAGAAGCAGTGGAGGCAGAAGCAGCACCGTCTGCTGCCGCTGCCTTTCTGAAGGACCAGTGGAGTGTAACTTCTGCCATGTATTTTTCCTTCTAAAGAAATAAGGAAGGGCCCATGCTGAGATATCTGAAGGTATATCTTTTGGTAGAGCAACATACTGGCCCTGGAATTGTTTCAGCGTTCCTCCTCATCTAGCAATTACTGAAGCACAAACATATAATCATGGGAAATGCTATAATTAACCATAAATCTCTGCTTCCAATCAAAAGGGCTCTGAGCTTTCATTTCAGCCTGGAAGACTGGAACAAGAGCACAACTATTAGAGAATCTACCTTTGAATCAATTCCTGTCAGTGTGCTGGCATTGCTTTTTTTGGTCTAAGCCACAAATTTGTACCTGTATGGTTAGCCAAAAACTGTACATTATTTACCAACATCAGCACTAAAACTCAAGGATCTGGCAGTGCTCCCTCTTGGAACTAAAGAGCTGATACTGTGCCCTTACTTCAAGAAACATCACAACCATGCCTGAAATTACTGCTCCTGCAAACTACACACACAAGAACTTGAGATGAAACAGAATTTTCTTACAGCTTTTTACTTTTTTTATCCATTAAAATGTCCTGGGTTTGTGAGAAACTCAGTATTCCCAAACACAAGGCCTGATGTTGCACAGCATTTCACAGCTCTGTTCCCCTTGAGTATCTACTGAGGTTGCCTTAAAGCCCCACTCCACCACAGCCTATGAACAATTAAATATTTTGAAGGCAACAGAGCAGTAACAGTATTGCTTTTTGCTTCATGTCTTAACACAGGAGAAATGCTGATTGTAGCAGAACTCCGGTTTTGCTATAACTAAAGTGGAAAGCCTCGAAATTCAGGCTGAAATTGGGCTGATTTTAAAGTACCTCCAAACCCTTATCTAGCTTACACTGCAGTTTTCTGGCATCACGGCCAAGGTCCTGGGGGGTTTGCTGGGGCTGGAAAACAGGAGTGCAAAAAGAGGTGGGGGAAGAGAAACTGGAGCATGATGAAGTGACTGCCGAAGTTAGCAAGTGTGAGGAGCCTGCCAGTGGGGCATTCTTCCCTCTAAGTGTGCTAAAATCCAGCAGAGATCACAGGGAAAGGGGGAAATGTCTGAACTTCCACAAGTGCCCATGTAAGGCACACACTGCTCGTACATCAGGCAGAGAACTGACTGCACTGAAAGGGCAGGGATGGTTAAAACATCTTCTTCTAAATCCTATCAAAATATCCCTCTGACACTAAAATGCAGGGAATCTACTGCCAAAAACCCCAAGTAAAATAAAAACAAATGCAGATTGCAGCTTGCCTGCTGATAGCACATGCTGTTCTGGAGCATCAGGCTCAGAAAAACCTACTGCACTGAACTCATCTGGAGAGCATGCCAGTAATTCCAGGGACTGAGGCTTCCAGGGGGTCACAGTTAAGGTTCTGCTGGTTTATGCCAGGACTCCTCATTTTCTGTGTTTTCAGCGGGGTGAGTTTTGCTGAGCAAGGCATTTTGGAAAACCACTGGGCAATTTTAACTCTCTGTTAGCAAAGATTTTTTTGGTCACTGACCGAGCTTATAGAGGATTTGCTTTAACTGTGTCAGAGTGTGTGTTGGAAAGGAGCTGAAAAGGGGAAGCTGCATTTCTGAGAGAAATTCTCTCAAGCTGAAGCACTCTGCAGAACACTAGAGATTGAACTGCATGATACAGATAATAAACAGAAGAGTTGAGGGATAGTGAGTGCAACTTCAGGTTTCTGTACCTGTCCACCCTTCCTGCTGTTCCTCTTTCTGGAGGAGAAGAAATCCATGGAGAGAGGACTCCAGCACTGCCTGGACCTCAGTTTTAGACACAGAAATCTTAGATATTCACTGTGACCTGAGGATAGCTGGGTGTTTTCTGAGCAGGATACTTCCAGATACCACATCGCTCAGATCCTCATGAGCCACACACAAGGGGCTGATTCTTTAGAGAAGCCTTAAGGATCGCTGGCTAAACATATCTGCAACCTGGTTAATGACATTGTTCAAATGGCTGAAAGTGAGTTATCTTTTTGAGTAGGGTGTTGTCCTCCTTGTCCTCTGATACAAAAAGCCCAAGCCAGCAATATATTTTTAAACACCAAGGGTTGTTTTGATTGTGCTGGCCTGGTTCCACTTTCAGGAGTTCCTTTAGCTACACACAAACTGCTGGAGCTCCTGCACCCTTCAACATGTTTTCACACCCATTGTTCTGTTGTTCAGAGACAGCTCTCAGTTACAGAATGTAAATTCAGGGTACCTTGCCTTTGGCAGGCTTATCCTGACCTTAAGAGAAGTTTTAGTCTCGTGGCATTTAAAGGGTTCTGGCTTGCCTTGTGGGGCACTTTTTTGCAAAGGAAAACAGGGTTCAGCATCTGGGATGGATAAAAAGATGTCTCCCAGAGAGGTGACGGCATTGTTAGTGGACAGTTACAAGGGATGAGCTGGCCACAGCAGAAATTTCTTTCTAAATCCATCATGCAGTGGTTAGACCGAGGCTCTGAGGCATGAAGAGGCATGGGGCATATGTCTGCTTCTGAGCAAATGCTAAATAATGTCTTCTAGCTACTCATAAAGCATCTAATCCTGCAAACCTCTTCCACTTGATAGTCCATTAGCACCTACTTCCGCAGATGTGAGTATGTTTATTTGGGAAAATGAAAATAGCCTTAACTTGCCTTTGATTTGATTTCTTGTTTCATTTCATTGCATGACACCTTCTATCTATAAAAGCATACAACTAATTATCTAAATGGGATATGAATAGTCTGATTTTTTTTTTTTTTAAAGATCATTTAATTATGCTTCCAAGCACAAGAGTCTGCTTCTCAGAACCACAGAATTCAGTCTCACTGCTGTGCCCTAACCAAGACAGAGACCCACATTACAGAAATGAACTCATCAGCTACCGAGGCACAGGAACTGAAAGTGGTCTTGTGTAAAATGTCACGAGATTTCTCACAACTGGGCATATGCAAATTAAAAAAAAAAAAAAAGGCAACTACAGCAGTATACACACACTGAATGAATCAGAAAATTCACTAGAAATGGAACCTGGCTTCCTACAGAGAGCATATAGAGCATATACACTATATCTGTATATATTTATAGCTACAAATGTAGAATATATATTTAGCAAAACTGAGTCTTACCAGAAGAAAGTGCTGACAGTCATCTCTACTTGAGATGTCTATTAAAAACTCAGAGAGAGAGAGAGAAAGAAAGCACTGTTCTGATGAAGGACTGAGCATAACAGTTCTAAGCTGCTTTTGCCACGCTGTCCCTGAGGTTAAGATCCTGGCTTTACAGGTATTTATAGTGCTGTTTTACTGTCTTTAAAAATGTTACTCTTCTCTGGGTAATTCCAAGTATTTTTCACGTAAACCAGCCACGTGGACAGACAATCAGCAAAAAAAAGATAAAAAAGAAAAGAAGGGATGCATCCCATTCGATGCCAGCTCTGTGAAAGGTGAGTGTCAAATTTAAACCCAGTCATCTGAGAGGTACCTCAAAGGCAGAGCCACCTTCTCCACTTCTGGATAAACCCAACAGCACTTCCAAGGAAACTCTCTAGCCCTGGGAATTATGACAGTTTGCAGTGAAGCCTTGAACAGCTGCTTGTAGGAGCTCAGCCCCATCAGCTCTGCTCTCAGCCAGGTGAGAGCCTGGCTCCAGGCCCACCTGGGTTCCTACAAATGGAAACTGCTCTGTATTAGTTATTTCTCTGAAGCACATTGAAATAGCTGGAAATGTTATTCAGCAGTTTCAAATATCTGTAGTTTTTCAGGCTGATAACATCTATCACGCACACACACAAGTTACAGCACCCACTCATCCCAAAATCTCACTCTTTTGGTTACATCACTGAGACCCAAAGAATTAGCTCTGTGCACGTCAAAAGGCTAAACAGCCCTTTTGCAAACACACCTGATCTCCCTACACCCTTTGAAAACACAACAGTTATTTTCCAGGAGCTGTCACATTCGGTACTCAGTTAAATTTCAAGCTGCTTCCTTCAGCAAGGGTCAGTAGTAGTGAAAATGTTCACATGCAGCAGCAAAACTTTCCCCAAGCTTTGGAGTTTGCCTTTGGGAAGTGCAATGATTTTTTTTTTCCCCGCTATGTTTAAGGGACACTTCTGAAAACTTGGGGCCAAACAGATTTATTACTATGATCAAAGCTGAATCTGTCCATTTTGACAGCTTTACTGAGCAGAATGAAGCTTGCTGCAAGCAAAGGGTTTTATGAGTGAAGTTAGAATCTCACAAAACATGTCTTTATGCAGCCCATAAAGGAAAAAATCCAAACTAAAACACTCCACTGATATCAAACGTACACATAAAGCCTTATGCTGCTTGTTGCATGCCCTGAAGATGAGAGAAAAGATAAAAATCAACAGCTGGAAGGCATCCTGCCTTCCTGCACAGGTCCCCATCCTACACAAACATGGTCAGGCAAGGGACGGAGGTGGTGTTGGAATAAACCCTCTGGAAAACATGGAAGATACTGCTGGAAGGCAATCCTGCTGTTTGCAGTAGTCACTTGTGCTCCCTGCCTGCCCCCTCCTTGAAGAGCAAACAACACAGGTGCAGCACAAGGGTTGGCTGAGCTGTGGCCCCTCCAGGAGCTGGGGGGGTCATTTGAGAATGAGGAACAAAGTTTTCGATTTTCAGTGGAAAACATGAGCAGAGCTGCCAGGAACCAGCACAGAGGCTTCTCGTGTTGCACTCAGTTACACTGAGATCTGTCCCTGGACATCAGGGGTGCAGAGGAGCCCAGATCTTTGCACAAAAAAATCCACCCTAAAGCTTTGCCACTGAAGCTGTTTCAATGTTGATGCTTTGGAGACATTTCCCCCCTTCCTGTGCCGTTTCCCAGAGCTGGAAGATCAAAAAGTGCAGTAAGTTTGCAGAGGATGTTTGTTCAAATCCTCTCAAAGTGATCCACACACATTATATTGTCACAACATTACAAAATACTGGACCTGAAGCCCTTTTTTTGTTTTTTTTTTTTCTTTTTGGTCCATCTGTATAAATCTGGTTGAAAACAGATTGCCTTTTTATTGCCTTTTGATTCAGACACTGGCTCTGGCAGACCACGGAAAGTTCCTGTTTTGCCTTTCGATGCCATCCTCGTCGTGCATTGGCGATGAAGAGGAATGCTCAGAACAAATGTGTTGTGGAAGGAAGTGAATGAAAGCACTGCTCAGAGATTGATATTTTCCAAGAGAAAAAAGGGAAAAAAATGGAAAACAAGACAAAAAAAATCTCCTACACAGGCAACTAAAAAGACAAGCTCACAGTATTCTGAGGCAGAACCCATGACTGGAGGGGAAGACCATTCAGAACCAAGAAATCCAGGTCAGAAGAGCTCTTCTCTCCTCTCCTCCCAATCTCTTTAAATAACAAAATCACGTGCAAGCCAGAGTCTGCAGGAGAGTACACCTGTGTTGCCATAAACTTGTAAGTAAGTGCAGAGAATTTCCTGCTTTGCTCTTGGAAACCCTGTCATTTGTCAGCTAAAGAGCACACGGGAGGCTTGTTTCCCTTCCTCCCAGCCTTATGTGGGATTTGGTTGAGGTATGCACAAAATTTTCCAGGCTCTTTACACCAGCAGTCTTTGACCAAGTGCCCGCTAACTCCCTTAATATAAAATGATTCCCCTTCCTATAGATATTTTGAATTTGCTGAGGTTTTTCGCTGCCTGTTCCCAGAGCTTCTGGAGATTGCCTGTCATCTGGGAGAGACTGGCATGGACTCATCTGCCAGGAGAGGTATTAAGCATCTCTAGAACTGCAGGGACTGTAATTTTTAAACAGGATTGTGTTCAAAAATCTCTGGAGGTTTTCAATGGAACATTTTTTTTCTTTCCATACTGGATGACTGCAATAGAAATATAAAGTTCCCACACATGCACAAATAAAATCATCAGCTTTGTACCTCCTCCTGAGCCTGCATGAAATGACACATTTTGTGGTAAGCCCGTGAAAGAAGATTTCAGCATTTATTCTTGATGTGAATTCAGTAGTTGAATGAAAAGAGCTGAGAGTTGACACCTTTGCTGAGCTGTCAAAAAACCCCCAACAAAACACAACCCAACCACAAAAATTAAGCCTTCCCCCTTCTGGTCTGTGTCTTCATATCACTGTTAAAAATCCATCTGAAACCCAGCCTTTTTAATCAAAGAGCAAGATGAATAATAATGGTACATCTAAACCTACTCCAAACCATCCAAAAATGAACAAAAAAAAATGCACCACCGTGCCCATAATGTTTACCCCAAAAGGGGAAAGTGGCAAAAGGGATTTAGTAGCTACTATTGATATGAGAGGCAACCTGCTCAAACACCATTTCAGCTGCATGCAGCTCCAAAAGAGAAAAAAAGAGGGATTGAAAGAGAAAAAAAGAGGGAATAATCTACTAAATACCATGTTAAATAATACACATTAATCAAACCCTGTAACAGCTTCACACAGAGACACACAGTCTGACAAGAAGGTCCTTTTAAGCAAGTAAAAACGTAGGAAAAAAAAATATCAAAAGATCTGCTGCAAGTTTTTTCCAGCTTATTTTTCCCCTCTTTTCTTCTCCGCAGTAACAATTTTTAAGAGGCCAAAGATATTCCAAGTGAAATGTCACCATTCTTACAAGCTTAAATAAACTATTTATTAGCAGTAGACTAAGTACTCTGAAGAAATTTATTTGCCCTGGCAATAATATTTATAAATGTCCTGTGAAATATTATGACATCGCAGCAGCAGCAGCAGCGTTGCAGTTTGCCTGTGCGGACTCGGTTCCAATCAGCACAAGTGCATTTAGGGGGGGAGATATTTCTGCAGTGGAGTGGGCACGCAGCACTTGGGGGAAGATGAAAAGCCCGTGAGCACAATCTTTCCTTTGACACCGGCAGTAAATAAATATAGAAGCAACAAATAAATAAATCATTCAGCTCCAGCAGCCCATTTACGGCGCCCATCAACTGAGTGTGTGCTGCTCGTCCCGGAGAGGTCTAAATGCAGAGGCTGGAACAGGGAGCTGAGATCCTCAGCCACAGCCCCTCGAGGCTCCCCGAGGGGAACACAGGTCCCCATTGAGCCAGGGACACACGGGCTGCTCTTTACGAGGCTTTTTCTGACCAAAGCACCACAACAGAAACCCAGCTATTAGGTATTCCAAACAGAACTGCTATTTTGAGAACAACAAACTTCATTAATGCCTTGGGGGGGAGAGGGTGGAGAGGGTTGAGAAGTAAAACGCATGTGTGCACACAAAGGTGTAAAATTCAGACTATTTAAATGCTAATAAATACTGTATTTGAGCACTCATTCCCCCAAGTGACAGAGAAGACAAAATCTATTTGGCTTTGCACTACAAAGCTGTTTTATAAAACAGCTCAAGTTGGTGATATTTGTCCTCCAACACAGCACAGATAAGAAAAAAAGGAGAGGAAAAAAAGAAATAAAGCAGATGATTAATTCTAAAACTGGATATTACTTCCTCAGGTGAAGATGGCAGTTTTGTGCATGAAGGGAAACGTGAATCAAGGACTTCAGGGTTAGTTTTCTTCAGCGTTTTCAGTTCAAGTCTTACTTGATATGTTGGGGACTTTTTTTAGTAAACGAGCCAACACACACACAACAAAAGATCATTTTTTTCCCCCCAGATATCAGGTATATCACAGGGAAAAGTCAATAAAACCTGCAGATATCAGAAAACAGCTTCTTGTGTGTCCATCTTTATTTCCACTGAGGAAACAGCAGAACTAGCAGTGGCACAAACACCAATGTCTCCCTGGGATTCAAACACAGAAGCCCTCATTTGGAAGACCAACAGATGTCATGTAGAACACAACATCTACCTAAAACATTGTAAGACTGACACAATGGTACGAGAAGCCCCCAAATCCCAGCATTGTGGTGCTCTACCACAGGCTGTCACACTGATGCAGTAGACTTCAGTGCATGGTTTTAAGTTTCCTAAATGTCCTCAATTTTTCACCTGGATTTGTTTTTTTTTCCCTCACTGACCCCTAGTTCTTTGCACACCAAATCTGAACGTGCTCAAGGCAGACAGCCCTGCTGAGATGTGGTCAGGAGCAGGTCCCAACAATGCGCAAGGCACAGGGCGTGTCACGATTTTCATCTTGACAAGAACATCGAGCCTGAGCTCATCTAGGGAGTGGTCCTGGACAAGAACCTCCACAAACTTGGCCCGGGTTTCCTGTTTATAACCGAATAAGGTGTCTTTTTGCCTAGTGTGCAAAACAAGCACAGCACTACCCACTGCTGATCCTTAACTTCTGCTTCCCAGAAAGACTTCTCACAGTGCACAGCCATCTGTTCTTCTGAGGGTATTTGTGAGCCTCATGGGAGTGCAAGGAGGTGGGTACAGAATGATTTTTTTTTCTCCCCGAAAATAATGACCCAGGAGACAGGCATTCAAAATTGTGGGACCACCTACAAAATCCCCTTGGGATTCTCCTTACGTGTCTCCTTGCCTTTCAGCACTTGTGCTGCAGCCCTGCGAGCACTCAGGATTTTCTCTGTGTAGGTCCAGGTGACATAACCATGATTTAGACTACGGGACACCCCTGTGAGCTGAGGAAAGCCCCAGCTGCAGAGGAGGTGTGTGACAAACCAGTAAACCGTGCCGTGGCACGCTCCTGCAGCCCAGCTGTGTGCTGGGGGGAAACGGGGAGCAGACAGGGCATGGGGGGAAGGTGCTTCCCAGCGCGGCTCCGCACCGCAGCACATCCCCACCTGCAGGGCAGCACCACGGCCTTTCTCCCGAGGCTTGCTGTCAAACACAGATGCCAGTGGTCGTGATTCAGAGATCAGACCAAATCCAGTACCTGAAGCTCAAATCAACCCTACAAATGACCAAGACTCAGGCCAGGTGGGTGAACACGAGGTGAGGATTCAAGAATCCAGCTCAGTGTGTGTGGGACTTGAGAGGTCTCTCCTCAGGCCACACTGAGGGACAGCCAACAAAGCAGCAAAGATCTCCTCGCTCTGGAAAACAACAGGCTAAATAAATTCTGCTAAATAAATTTCAGCAGTTCAATAGTATTCCCCTCCCAGCTTTTTCTCCAAGAGATTATATTTTCCTTCCTTCCTTCTCACTCTTCCCTCCTGCCCCCATCGGTGTTACCTGCCTGACCTTTGTGTAGGGGCTGGGTGCAGCTCAGAGGTCCATGTGTGCCATGACAACGACGAAACGAGAAAGAATCAGAAACGGAGGCCGACACACCAAAAGGTGCGGTACAAGATATATTTTGTTGCTTTCTGAATCCAGCTTGGTCCACTCTGCCTGCTTATTCTAGTTAAATGCACATGTCAACATATAAAAAGTTATTTCAGACTGCAGCATTCGGTTCCCCGAGCCAAGCCAAATGAACACAGGAATAGCAACAGTACACACGCCAAGGAAAATGAACTTTTTTTTTTCCTCCTACTGTGACATTTTTGAAGGCAGCCAATTATACATTAAAAACATCATGAATGAGCAGTGTAATTTTGGAGCCATAACTTAAAGTGAAGTATTCCTTTAAGTATGAAATTAATATAATCATGACATTTTAACAGTTTTTCATGGTCCTGCATTCTTCTACAAGGACTCACTATAAGTAAACCTATGTGCTATATAAAAAGACCACAATAATCTTTTCCCACTAGTAAAATTGCTACTCTTATGAGTGTTACATATATAGGAGTTTTTACATACATAAACATAGTGTGGTCACTTGTGGGATCTACAGATTACATTGGGGGCATATTAAGGGAGTAATGCGTGCGCCAAATTTGTTGGCGTGTTTTATAGTGTCTAGATTTTTCTATCCTGTGCTATTTTGTACATTTCCTGCCCTGACATAAATGACCTCATTAACAAGAAATTCTAATAAGTATACAGAGTT
>VZTI01003573.1:218374-280511 GCA_013397865.1 Struthidea cinerea
ATTTCAAACCCTGAACTTTGCTGGCTACGGCTTATTTTTATTTTGTGACCTCCCTTTGTATGTGTAGTCTTGGAGGAGGAGAAAGAGGAGGAAAAAAATAATAAAACGAAACAAAATTCTGCTCACACAAGGGAGTTTTCTGCCGAATGACATAACCTGTACTCCAGTCTGAGCTATGTCAGCCTGCCCAACCAGCCAGTAAAATTAAGAAAATGCAGAGAAGATGTTTTGGGGATTGAAATTTGCCTTCCAAATACAAGCAGTGGGTTTTTGCCTTCCAAGCCAAAGAAGGAAATCACACAGCAGCATATGGAGTATTCTATTCCCCACATATTAAAGTTGTGTTAGCTTTACAGCAGTTCCTGTCACCATTCAGTATCGTACCCCCCCAAGCAGGTATGTTTTACCACAGGATCAGAAGTCTATTTTTGCAATCCCACCTCAGGGTGAAACTCATTGGCACTCCAGGATCTGACCCCCTTGCAGTGATCCCTGCAGTAACAGCCCCTCTAGCTGGGGCTAGAAATAAATTTGTTCTCAACATCAGATATACGGTTTTCTTTTGGAGCTTTTTCCCTCTGGGTAGTGAGTTCAGAATGTGCTACAGTAGGAGAGCTGCGAGTACCTAGCAAAAGCTCCCATCAGAAGTAATAGCAATATTCAGTACTTCTAGAGCAATCTAAGCTCTTTTTAGACTCTAAAAAATGGAGGCTGGAATGCATAAAATGTAAAAAACAGCCAGAAAAAACCCATGTAGATGCAAAACCTACAAAACATCAATCAGAGCTCTATGTGTTTACTGCACACCCAGTTAACACACACAATACACCAAAAAAATGCTGCCTAAGGCACAACCATGCAAGGCTGCAGGACCAGACTCCAGTGGCACCTGGTCTGAAGCAGACTCTGAGCTCAGGCTCCAAAATCCTCTAAGAAAATTGAATCTGTTTGCAACTTCCACATCCAGCAAGAACGACTTCTTGTTTCACCTCCATCCTTTTCCTCTGCCAAGCTACCACCATTTCCCAAACTCCTGTGCCTGCCCTGGCCTCACCTCCCAGCCATCTCCCCCCACGCTGCAGTGACTCTGCTACCCTGGGGCAGCTGCCCACTAATTTAATGATGAGGGTGAATGGAGAGGTCAGAGCTAAGGGGGGCACAGAAATGCATGTCCTGAGGGCACTACTGTGGCCTTGCCTAGCCAGCCCTTCATTTCTGAAGATGGATATCCCATTTATATGGTAATCATACTTACAAATTTGGCTTTATGGTGAGCATACTCTTTGGATATAGTCCTGCCCTCTGAAAAATGATTTCTAACTGGCTTGCCCGGACTAATTTCAGGTATGTGCAGTGGTGCTGGGAAAAGATTGCTGGGCTTCAGTTCCTGGGCACTCATCAAGGACCGTCCTCTTTCTACAGTACTACAGAATTTTGAAATCAGAGTGGAGAATGCAGCTATTTCTCCTCTTTGACTGCAAATCCTGAGGCAAACTGAGCACGGCACAAAGGTGCAAATGCTGTCTGCATGGCACCCACTCAATCGTGGTACGAGGTCCAGGCTCAGCCTGTCACGGGCAAGACTTGCTGCTGGTGGCTTCAGAAACTCTGCAGATACCTGCGGTGACAAGTTGTGCAAAGCTGCCCGGCCCTTGGAAGGCAGTAACAAAACCAACATTAACAGGCAGCTCGTGGGAAGGCTGAGGAGGAAAGTTAAAGACGTTGATGTGTTTCGAGCTGCTGTGAAAGAACGTGGGCTTCTGCTGCCTCCTAGGGTATGTCCTGATGGCAGAGCTCGGGAGAACTCCTGCTAACCTTCCCCAGGGCAGGGCAGCTGGCAATGGGCTTACGGGGGCAGAGAGGCCAGGGGGCTCTAGTTCTGAGCATTGACTTGGCCTTTCAGCTGCTTTTTCTGCCTCCCCTGGACCATGTGTAGGGATATAAACCAGAGTCTGCAACAGCTACTTACGGTCAGTACAACTAGAGTGCCTTAAAAAGCCTAATGTTTTAAATACACGCTGCATTCCATGTTCATCCTCTTTCTTTTGGGAGTTCTGAGGCTTCAGCGTTTCTGCTTTTCATAGGTATCTCCACAGCAAGGGCTAGAAATAAGCAGTTTTAAGAATTCTCACTATTGAGGAACACATCTGGTACAGGGAGCTGGGCTCGCAAGCTGCAGGTTGAGATGCAGGTTGACATGCAGATTTAAATGCAGATTGAAGTACAGTTTGAGCTCTGGGCGGGAGCCCGGGACAAGAGGATGAACTGCCAACCTTTGGGATGACAAAAAGCACAAAGATGGGTGATGCCAGCCAGGTAAAAGGACACTGAGACACAGCAGCAGCCGGGAACTGCCGACCTTTTGGACAACAAGGGAGATGAAGACGGGTGATGCCAGCGAGGTGGATGGACACGGAGATGGGGGCAGGAGCCGGAGACTCGGGAGGAAGAGTGAGACTGGCCACGGGGAGACCGTGATGGGATAAAATCCCAGGGGTTCCTTTGCTTGGGTCCCTCCTTGGAGGCAGCAGCTCGGGCTGTTTGTGCATCACTGCCCCAGGAATAAATGGCTTTATGGAATGAGACATCTGGGACTCTGCCGCCTCTGCTGTGCAAACCTGGTGGGACGTGAGGGGTGTGTGTGGGGAGCCAGGCAGGGACCCGTCGGTCCCTGGAGCCGGGGAAGGGCCTTTGGTCCCAGAAAGTCCCTGACCTTGTGAGTGCCACTGCCAGAGAGACCCGGGAATGGTCCGACCGGGGAGTTTCCTTAACGTCCCATAACTGCAATACGGAGCCTTAAAAACACACAGGGTAGCAGGAGACTTGTGATAACATTGCTGATAATCGTTGCAATCTCTGCTCCTGAAGAGGAAAGACAGCTGTGTGAGCCCGATCCGGAATCCAGCTGGAGATCTGGTCAGACACTTAACCTGACCTGGCACCAACAGCCTGGCCCTGCACTAACCCACATGTCAAATGACACTGTTTTGGCCGTATTCCACACCTGCTAAAGTTGCTTTATACGCCTTGCTGTATCCCTCACCTCTTGAAAAACAGCCCTTTTAAAGTCACTTACAGCCTTCTATTTTTGTTAGCCTTTTTCAGAAGAGAAAATGTGACTGAATTTTCAGTATTTCTAGTGGTCAGGTTTTGAAAACACTGAAGGCCAAGACAGTGCCATGTTCCACATGTGTCATTTAACCATGGGCTGCAGGTCTCAGAAACAAATACAGATCTGCCAGTTTGGTCCTTAATGATGCCTCCTAAACCAGAGCAGGCAGGGGAGATTTTATCTCTACCTACAATTACCTGACAGGAGGCTGCAGCCAGGTGGGGGTCAGGCTCTGCTCCCAGGGAACAAAGTACAGGACAGGAGCAAATGGCCTCAAGCTGTGCCAGGGAAGGTTCAGGATGGACATCAGGGAGAATTTCTTCATGGAAAGGTTGGTCAAGCATTGGAAAGGGCTGCCCAGGGAGGTGGTGGAGTCCCCATCCCTCGAGGTGTCCCAGAAGGCCTGGACAGGGCACTCAGTGGCTAACATGTATTTTATTCAAACACCCCAGAACACCCAAACTCCTCAACAGGAAAAATATGAATATAATTTATCTACATTATTTACTAGTAGGAAAACTAATTGTGCTGTCAAGGTATATATTAATGACCCGCTCACTTTTTTCTGCTCCATAAAATTTAAAGCTATGCACTGAAAAGGAGAAGCTGGTGGTAAATACAGGGAAAAAAAGAGTTTTTCAGCTTTTCTCTCCCTCACTTCGTAAGACTTTATATGAACTCCTTAATATGAATTTACTGTTGAGTGAAAGTTCTCTTCCCTCGATGCAGCCAATACATCAGGGAACATTGTCACAGTACTGCAGTGTGTCTTGGTGGGTTTTTTCTGGTTTTTATTTTTCTTTTCTTTTACAGAGCGCTGTCATCCTGTAACTTGCCTTGTACAGCACCATTCTTCACACTGCTTCTTGCATATAATCCATTGCAAACACCCAGAGACCAGTTACAGCAAATTAGGCTTGAATTAGTCCATCCCTCAGCTGCCATCAGCGCATGAATAGCTCCAGGATTAAACAGATGCTTGCTCTGACTCAGCACCACAGTTCTTGCATGAAACAGAAATCCAGCTGGTAGTCTGGGAACTATTTGAATAATATAGATCTGGGGGTTTTTTCAGTGTACTTTCTGTGATCAAGAGGAATTAGAGGTCAATATTATATGGCATTCAAATAACATTAAAATTGCCCTATAAATTACTGATCTGAAAAATGTGGTAGGTGAAATAACTGCAGTAACTCTGAAGTAAGGAATACTGGAGGAAAATCAATTCTTTTACTATAAGAACATTTATCTGCATTCTCTGTGAATTCTTCTTGTTGCTGGAATGGCTTTAATTCAATCATACAAATGAATTAGAAATGAACCTGTTCAACTGAAATGCTCAGAAAATCAAAAGTATTTCACCCCAATTCTCATTTTCAGAAAGTTGCTCTGAAGTGGAAAACTGGAAGCACTTTCCTTTGGTACATGATTTAAAACACATGAATGTGACACTTTTTAAAAAAATGTTCCATTGGAAACAAATTGTCATTTTCAGATGGAGAACCCTTCCAAAGAAATATTCTCAACCTCTCTGTAGGAAAGGCAGCACTTGCAGTGCACAGCCATAACCAACAAAGAACAGCTACAAAACCTATTTTGGAAAAAACCTTTCTAAATTAAATTGGTCACATCTGCAACAACTAGAGGTTGCAGAAAGTGTTCAAATAACTTCTTTTTGCATCAGAAAATAACAATTTTTAAAACACTGCTCATAAGAAAAGACAGGCTTAATGAATTTACAACTTTTTATTTTAAGAAGATTGTTAAAATACTCCCTTTCCACATTGCTAATTAAAGGCATTTTGTTTTGGGGCCCAGGATCATGTAGAACATTATGTTTCTTCAGAATAACCTACTAAAAGCTACAAAAAGCAGAAGCAAAATACTTAGAGCTGATCTGATATCTGTTATTCTTTGGATGCTCAGGTCAAAGCTCTTCGTGGGAGAATGTGACTTTTTTTAAAAAAAAGGTCAAAATCTCCAAAATACTCTAAAAATATTTTTTTCACCCAATAATAGTAAATAAATTGCTTTATTGCATCATAAACAACGGAACCAGCAGAGCTGGTGATTCCTATCCATTTGTGGCTGGACTTTCTGGCACCTGAGAAGAGCCACACTCACACTGCAGTCAGTTCTGGGAGCAGGGGGATTTCCAGAGTGTCTGTCCTCTACCCAGGCACTGATTCTCTCTAAAACTTACAGGAAATCACCATCTCCAAGCTCATGACCCTTTCTGCCGTGCTGGTTAAAGCCAGTTGTGATGCTGGGAAGGTTTTGGTGGAGAACCAAAGGCAGAGACAGGGTGCCTCATCCACAGCCTTTTTGGTCAGCGTTGCTATTTCCAGGACCTTTTCCCTGCAGGTTAAACAGCTGGGTGCATCAATATGGATTAGATTCCCAATGTTCTAACAGTTCCCTTCCAAGGGCTGTGCTCTTTCCCAGCAGCCCTAAGTCACTCCGATGTCTCTCCCTCCCTCAGTGCTCACAGTTAATCCATGTGCTCTTCTCCAGGAGCACTTGTGCTTCTTCTGCAAGTGGCTCTCCTTCTTTCTTACTAAGAGGAAGCTTTGAACCCAGCTGATTCCAGCTGCTCTGCCACATCTGGCTGTCAAGCCCCTGCCTGCGCCCTGCCCTGCGCGCTCCAGGGTGTCCTGGGCGGTGCTGGATGGGGGGGTTTGCTCCCACCAGCGCAGTTTCCGCCAAGAGAGCAGAGAAGCAACAAGACTGCACCAAGCGCCTAATCAGAGCAATCCTTGAGACTGCTCTAAACGAGATCAAACTGCTGGGGCTGGATCCCAGTCAGTGCAAGCCCTGGGGAGCAAACACTGCCATCTGCATGCTCATTTTCTGGGCTTTGGAATTATTTAACATTTGATTTATGGTGGTGAATTGTGTCCTGGCAAACGTTCACTGTGCGAAACTCTCTGTTCCCTCACCCATTAAAAATCAGGGCCTGATCCATGTGAAAGCTTCCTGATGAGTTCACTACGTTTTGGATCAGGCCTCTGGGTCCCAATGGCAGATAATATTCCATTTCTGTCCAATTTTCTTGCTCAGATTTAGAAGAAGCTCAAGTGTTTTCCATCAATGTTTTTATGTTTACTTTTGGGAGAATCCTCACAGTGGGTCAGGTTACTGTGATATAGAAAGGATGACCCACTCTGACATATAAATTTTCCAAAGGATCTCAGCCTGAGGCAGACATCTGCCTCAGAGAATTTCAGCCCAGATGGCTGGAGTTTGGCAAAGCTGTAAGGAACTGAAAATAGAGCTCTGTAATGGAAAGTGGTGTAGAACCTCAGTAATAGGAGGGTGCTACCAAGTACTGCATATGATAAAGCTCCACAACAAAAAACATAAGGGAGGCATTGAGGGAGGATTCTTTCCATTATGCCTCAGAATATATGATCTCTCTCTTCTCCTACTTGAAAGGGTATCTGAGTTAGCTCTTATTTTTGCCTGATCCTCCAGAAATTACCATCAAAACCAGGCAGCTCAAACCCAGCCTTTCCCTCTCAACTGTATTAAACAAGGTTTATCCAAGAAGCATAAACCCATCCTAGACAGCCAGAAGAAGTCAGGGCTGCAATAGTTTCTTCCCTGCACCGAGTAGCAGGCTAGAAAAGCTGTGTGGCTGAGACTGAAGCAATTAAATTTTCATTACTTGGTTTGCAGATTAAAAGTCCGCCTTGATGTTTCAGTACAAGAACACAATTTCAGTTCTACAATACCCAGCATGCCACAAAGACTCCCTTAGTCATAACAGGTGAAAAACATGATTTCACTCAGATTGGTTCTGAAATGTTTGAGTCCCTATTTCTGCTTTCTCTCCTCTCTGTCAATTCGCTCCTGACGAGCAGGATGTGAACACAGGAGTTGGACTCTTGTTAAAGCCATTTAAGAAACTTGCTGCCATTTACACCTGCGTAAATCCTGACTAACTTCGCTGATGTAAATGGAAGCACAATTTTGTTTGAGGCATCAGGGCTTTTATTTTTTGTTTGTTTTGTTTTGTTTTAATTCAGCAACAGATTAAAAATAAAACTAATGACATCATGCTCATGGCACAGAGTCAACAGATTTACGCTGGACTGCTCCAGAGTAAATGAGATAAGGCTTTGACTTCAGAAAATCTGCACAACACCCATTTGCAAACAGCCTGCTGAAAAGCTTTCTGCTATGGAATGACTCCATCTTCAAGGAACTGGGGGCAAACAACCCACAAACACCTTGGTGCCAAAACATGGTTTTGTTAACAAAGGGTTTTGTTTCAGACACATTCTTGAAACCTCAAAAGTGCAGCACGCTCATATTGCAACTGACTCATTGTGCACCAATTTTCGGCTTTTGTTTTTCTTTTTTGTTCCCTTTTTTTTTTTTTTAAATGCATTTCAGTTATGCCCATCACCCCATTCACAAATTAGGGGTTTAGAATGGAAATTCTTACCAGCCCTTCAAGCTGGTGGTGCTTGCAGGCACTGCCATGATAAATAATTTACTATTTAATGACTCCTGATGTAATCACAGCAGGAATCAGATTCACCAACATCTATCTCTCCATTGTTACCACTCTTCTCCGAGCCATCTTTTTAGCTCCCAACTCAAAAACGAGTATTTAAATTGGTAAAGAGAGAGTTTACCACCACAGCCCAACCTCTACATTTGTTTATGTTGGATGACATTTTTGTCCTGGCTCACATTACTCAGATGGATAAAACTCAGAAGGGCTCTGCTTTACTGCCCTATTTTCTCTTAGTGTTCCTGCATTTTTTAAATGCTACCAAATGGTTGCTTTTGGCTCTCAGCATTATCACATGTTGTCTATAAGTATGGAAATAGTTATGGTAATATGGATGTAAATCATAACTGTAAATACCACATAAAAAAGACTGCCATATAATTATAAAAATACCTAATAGATTTCTTTTTCAAAGACAACACAGCTGTCCTTTCTAACCTTTCATTTGCAGATTCTTTTCTCTCCTGTTTTTATTTATAGGTTGCCGTGCAGTTTGACATAGCACACCATGATTTTTGTTTCTAATTTTGAAAAGAAAAGGAAAAGAAAGAATACTCATTTCATCATAAAGAAGCATTAGTTTACAATTTTGAAAAGAAACTAACGCCAGCTCTAGAACATCATCTTGGAACCAATCTCCCTCTTAATACATTTCAAAAGGATCTGTCAATGGCTACATACCACAAAATAAAATTAAACCCTGCCATGGAACTGAAGGAGGGGTCGGCCAAATGGCACACATCACGTGTTGGGAAAGAAGCCCCATTCTTTCTCTGAACATCCCAGTGGGTTTTTTTGTGCAAAGAACCACACTAGGTTATTACACTGGCCACAACAAAATAAGAATTTTATGCCCTACTCAAGGAAAAACAGACTGAAAAGTGTTCCAGGCAAACTCACACTACGCAGTGTGCCATGTCAGTGAGAGCAGTGAAGCCTTGCACAGCGTCGATGTTGCCAAAAAGGGGTTTGGATTTTTTTGCCTGAGAGCTGCCACCGTGCATTTTACCAGTTTCTAGTCAGCTTTGCAATGCTTAAAGGCAAAAAAAGAGTAGATTTTTTTCTGCGTTCTGCTGGAGTCTCACAGTGCTTCATCCTCCACAGTTTGGTTCTTACCTCTTCCCTGTTACTTCAAACTTCCAGAAGGAGCCAGTTTGGTCACAGGAGAGAGGCTGCAGGCAATGCTCTCATGCCACATGAATGGAAGGCCGTTATCTTTGCATCTTTGAAACATTTTTGCCTCAAAGCTTCTACCTCTCACCAAGCAACCCCTTCAGAGACCTGCGCCTCTGCCCTTCTGTACAGCAAAAGCCACGTTTCAACTGAAATAACAGCAAAGCTCTCCAGGGAATGGAGCTCATCTTAGCCATCGGAAATGTGTGCTTCTCTCTCCCTCACTTTGCAAGAAGAGTAATTATGGCTTTATGCAGAAGAACACACAGCTCTCAATGGGTTTGTCCCACTCTGATTCCCTTCTGGAGAGACAGCTAAAACAAATGAACTGCAAAATGCTGCTGGGAAAGGTCAGTCTGGACCAGAGGTGTGCTCATGGCTTATTGATGCAGCTTATTTAAGCAGATAAAATGCTCAAAACCACACTGCATTTTTATCAGTCTGCACTAACTGGCCTTTGTCCAAAAATGTGTCATTTTATCAGATGTGTCACTCTTCTGGGAGGCTGACATCACTAGACTGGGTGACTGAATGTTAAAATAATTTCTCCAGGGGGAAGAGGTTGATCCCAAAGGTTTTCTAGTTCCAAGGGAGAGATCATTTTTCACCACCAGCTGGAGCCTGATGTCAGACATGCCCTTGCTTCATTTATTCTGAGAGGTTGAAACTCAGTTTGTCCTTCCTGATTCCAATATTGTTTCACATTTGGGCACATAGCAGCTACTACAGAGTGAACTGTTATGGCAGGAGAGCCCATCAGGCATGGGAAAATAATTTAGGGGAAGCAGCTTGACAGCAGGATGCAGTAGTTTCTATTGTCCCATTAAAACAGAGATAGCTGGGAAGCTTAGCTTTGTATTCATTATGTAAAAATGTATTTTAGCCTGATGTGCCAAAAAGGTGCAAACACAAAAAGAACCCCAAACAAACCAAAAACCCTGAACTTATGCCACCAAAACCCTGAGCAAACCAACACAACAAATATTTGCCCTTCTTCTGCACCTTGTCTATTTTCTTAGCAGGGACACGAGACTGAAGGCCTGTACACCTGAAGGAATGATAATTTGTACTAAAAGATGAAATACCCTGGTTGCCTCCAAGTCTGGCATTTTATTTTACACTTGCAGTTTGGTCTGAGAACAAAAAGGAAGCTGCAATGACTGACTCATTTTATGAAAACATCTTGACACATTTTCATTCTTTTCTATGTGTTTTCTCCACAACAATAAGAGGAGAGAGAGAGAAATCACCAGTTCCCATGCAAAATTTAAAGCACCAAGTTTAATACTTCAAACAAAAGAGCAGCTTGGTCTTGCTCACTAATGCCTTGGGCTTGCACTGACTTTATTTAGATCACACCTAAATTAAAGGCAGAACACAAGCAGGTATCTGCAACAGAGATCAGTCACTGCAGCATTTCCTGCATCTCCTGCAACATCCCTCTTCTTATACCGAGATGCCTCTGCAGCACTCTAAGTCAGGCTTTGAAATAAAACTGATCAAACCCACAGCACATTGTGCTAAAGCTGGACCAAGGCCAGACACACTAAAAATTTTCTCACCTCTCTTCTTCATAAATATGGAGCAGCCAGGAGACCATGAACTGCTGCTTCCAGAGGTATTTACAATACCAGCAGTATTTCTCACTCAAAGCACTCCAACTATCATCACAGATACTTTTATTGCTGAATTTTCAATCTGTAGTGGGGGTTTCTCTTTATCTGCACATTCAAGAAGTCTGAATGAAGTTGTGGTATGAATTTACAGAATACACAGAGCAATTTATATTTTTTGAAGTGAGTAAAGCAATCTGAATGAAAGCCATTTTCACTTTGAACAGCTGTGTCTGCACAAGGGACCAGTCCACTTTAAAAGTTAGCCCAGATAATGTCTTTATCTGTGAGGCTGATTCTCTGACACTCTGCAAGAAAGCTAAAAATCAAAGAAAATCTGTCCTTTGACAGTGCAGTGTCACATATTTCCTATGTTGCCCTAGCAACATAGATCATTAAAAATTAGGCAAGAGATTGTATTAGTTTAATTTCAATATCTGCTTTTCGGCAAGATGCACAGTTCTGAAGAATTATGAGAAGTTTCCTTCCTCTTTCCTTCTCGCCTCACTTCCCCAGAAAAAAGTGAAAAGAGAATTTGCATGACAAATTTAAGTGAGACAAGGATACAAGTCGGCAATGGATACACCAAATTCAAATGGACTTTTGTCTCAGCCACATCACACCTCCCACCAAACCCACCGTGCTGCTCTTGCCCACAGAAAGTACCCCGTGGAGGGACACCAGCTTTTAGAGGTGGGTAAGAGAGCCGACTGCTAGAGAAATAGAGTCTGAGTTTTGAGCAAACTTGTATTTTTGTTATCACTTGAGTGGAAAAAGCTCTGGAGGATGTTTGGAAGAGGTCTAAGACAATAGAGCCTCACAGAGCTTTGGCCTTTGGGCACACTTCTAAATAACTCTAATTAATAACAAATATTCCTGGAGAGAAGACAGTGAGGGAGGGGCAGAAAATGCGCAAAGGTAACTGCACGGGGGTGGGGGGGGAATGCAGTAAACATTAAAGAATTTCAGGCTTTGTAACTGAGATGTCAACTGTTCCTTGTCACAAAGATTCCTGACACTAACATTTCTGTTTAATTCACTAATTCCTGTGTGACAAACACCAGCCAGTTCACAGCACTTGTATACAAGGTGTGTGATTTGACTTCAACACGAAAGCAGCTCCTTTCATAATCAAGAACCAAAACTGCATAGCAGGTAAACGGTTAATGCTGAACAACATGCACATGATACTTCATCAACTCCCTCACAAAAATTAGGATATTATTCTTTATTATGGAGCCCTGTAATTCTAAAGTAAATCATGCCAAGATACTATCGTGCAGGTCTCTAGATCAGATATCATTGCTCAGAAAAAAAAAAGCAAGCTTTCATGCACTTACCTTATCCTCCAGCCGGATCAGTCTGGCTCCTATACTGTAGTATCCTTTGTCTACCCCTTTTTCTAAAGAAAGAAGAATAAAAATGGGACATTCATTAGGTGGCGAATAAATTCAAACTAAGAATTATATCTGTGGTATTCAAAGCAAAAAAAAAAGAAGCTCGTAATAGTAGGGTAGCATAAAATGCATGAACGTAACAAGAAAGAATGAAACAGAAGTGAAAGAGCATGGCTGGAGAGAAGGGAATTACTTTGTCAGACTGACAAGATTAAGTTAGTCTGAAAGGCAACCTGGACCTTGGTAGAGGCAATCTGTGGACATGAAGGGCTATAGATGGAGTCTGGAGTAACCTGTTTAATTATCTCAGTGAACTGCATGTAGTTAGATGGAACGGGCAGGGTACCTGGGCACATCTCCAGTTTTGAATATCACTGGCCTGAGCAAGGTAAACTTGCCATACACAAAGAAATCAGAACAGTTTTCGACTGAGGTTGCAGGTCTAGGAGGCAGCACTGCCCAGGGGTTCAAGGGCTGGAGTGGCAGAGATTGATCCATCCATCTGTAAATCCATCGATCCGTCAGTTGATCCGTCTATAAATCCATCAATCCATCGATCCATCGATCCACCCACCCACCCATCCATCCATCCATCCACCCATCCATCCATCCACCCATCCATCCCTCCATCCACCCATCCATCCATCCATCCATCCATCCATCCATCCATCCATCCCTCCATCCATCCATCCACCCATCCACCCATCCATCCACCCATCCATCCATCCATCCATCCATCCATCCATCCATCCATCCATCCATCCATCCATCCCTCCATCCATCTCGTCTCTGCAAAGGAGTGACACTGGGAAAAGCTCTTGCATCCTCATGTTCCCTCCTACTCTTTAGGAGCCTGGTTAGTAAAGCCCAGTTACACATTCCACTGCAAATGGCGGGATTGGGAGCCAGGAGTGAAAGCTGTGGAAAATGGGGTCTATCCTTTCTGTTAATGGGATCGATTGCTAAGGAGTGCCATAGTTTGAGGGTGTTATTGCACAGGGAATGAAGCACAAACCCACATGTATTCTGAGCTGGGAGACAACATTCACAAGTTAAAAACCATGGCCCAATACTGAAATATCTTAGAAGCTGATGTGGATGGAAGTTGGACTTTTTTTTCTACTAAACTGTATTTCCAATACCGGGATGGAGTAATTACTCCTGGATTTTTTCATACATTGCTCCATTTTTATGAGTGATTAAGGTTTGGTTTTTAAAGCTATCTAAGTCAGTTTTGCTTAGGGCATGAGCAAGACTTGCTGGAAGGCAGGCTGAGATATGAATTTAGACTGCATCAGAGCTCACAGTGAGTGCCTGTGCGTGTACTCCTCCTGCAGGGAACTCGTGTTCCTGGATTTCTCAGGCAGTGGTACTTGCTTTACCATATGTATTTGCTAATGGGATATGTTTAGGGATCTATTTGCAGCAAAGTTCACCTCAAGGTAACTTGTGCCACATGCACCACAACCCCAGAGGAAGATAAGCAAAGGCAATACTGGCAAGAGGACTTTGGGCTTTCCTTCTCCTCCACACATCACCCAGAACCTTTGAAAGGTCCTGCACCCTTGGCCCCTATTTGCAGGCTTAGGAAAGAGAAGTGTTTCCCCAGAGCACCTGCAGGAGCAAATAAAGTCAGGAAAGAAAATGTGGGACAGACAAGAAATGACACAGCTTGGCTCATACATGTGTGCTATTCATCATTCACAACCTCAGAAACTTGTTAAAATGTGAGTGGCTGAGGCTCAAGTCTATCTCTGTGTTCATCTTTGCCTAAAATGAGATAACTGGCCCTGCTGTCTACTTTCTAGTTAGGAAATCTGTACATCTTTCCAAGTATACATCAGAAAAAATAATGACTTTAAGGATTTCTAATTTGGGATGTGGTTTGAACAGCAGTGGGCAGGTAGTGTTTTTGTTTAGGTCTAATCCCAAAAAGTCCCCCAAACCTGAAGAAATACTTCAAAAAAGCTTTTTGTTTTTCTAAATAATAAAAGAATCATCTCCTCGCCAGCTCTAATTCCATCCTTCAGATAACCACCAAGACATCCCAAACCAAACTACTAATGTTTCCTATTTTAGTTATTCCTGAAAGCTGTGTGGATGAGAAAACAAGAAAATAGGAAGCAGATAAGCAGTAAGAAGCGGTATTGTGGTAAGTGGCACTGCTAGAAGATGTGGGAAATCAGAAGTGGGAGGAATGATGCACATGGAGGGAGCTGTGTCTCACGCAGCCCTTTGCTGGCATGCAGACTGTGTAAGCCACAAAATGCTGTGGTCTTCCCCAGTTTCTTATCAGCCTCCATGGGGAACAGCATCCAGCCCTATTTTACAAGCTTTCCTTCTAATAAAGAGCATCTTTAAAAGCAAACGTGGTGTGTGCACAACGCACCGAACACCGGGGTAAGGAGGGTGGGCACAAGTTCAGATAAAGTCGCTCCAGTACATTTAATTTCTGTCTCACCTTTCTGTTTTCTCTCTCAAGTCTTTTCTAGATAGATGATTTTAGACTTCCTACATTATTAGATTATTTGTTCGCACAGAGTTGAAAAGATCGCATGGCCAACTATAAATCTGAAATGTCTAAATTCCTCCAGTCTTCACTTTGTAATCCAAAATAATTTTCTTTAAGTATTGAGTTTTTGCTCTTTTTGTTGGGCTGCAATGAAACAGAGACCAGCTAAGCAATCCTGTAACACTGCTGGGAAAGGCACAGAGGGAAATGGTACATGGCATGATCATGATGAAAGGAAACACAACTACTTATAACTGGATGAAAATATATATGTGGAAAAAACTCAGAAATAAAAAAAATATTGGAAAGATCTTGTGTCACATGGTTGGTATGATACAAATCCATTATTTTATTTACTTAGATTTGAATCAGAGAAAACACTAGTAAGTAAGCAATAGGCATTCTAATTCAGGAGACTGAATATTTGTTAATATAGATAAGTAATATTAATATATATTTATTAATGCAGGCATTAATTCCCTGAGTATACATACTATTTTACTTTCAAAACAACACAATCCTGCATTCAGTTCCTAACATTTTCACAAAGCTGGCCCATCTGTTTTCCTAGTGAAGAACAGGAGATGCCACTTGTCAAAAAAAAAAAGAAAAAAACAACCAACAAAAAACCCCAAAAACGTTTTTAGCTTTGCTTCACATCAGTTCAACAGATGATAACTCTTGGAAGCACATAATATAAATAATATATACTGATATGAGAAGGAGGAAGAAAGCAAATCAAAGGAGGAATGGCACAATAATCTTATTTTTTCACACAGTTAATGTGCTCCATCTCATCAGAACATACCAAACTTTAAAGAAAATCAATTTTTTTCCTTTGGTTAGGAAAAAGTACTTATGAGGAGCTTTAGGACAGTGAATGAATTGCAGAGAGATGGTCTGAAAGTGGTAAAAGCTGGAAATGACTCTTCTTTATAGAGCAAGAGTCCCTCCTTGATTTTTACACAGCTAGAGGGGAGCTAATTCAAAAATATTCAAATTTACCTGAAAGCCACCAGTTTCTTTTAAGCAGAAAATGAGGAATTTGAGCATTGTGACACCAAGAATATTCCAGATTGCTGAAGACATCTCAAAACCTTTGTAAATGGTATCTCAGAAAGCAGACCAGCCCAGGAGATACCGCTGCCTTCTTTTGGCCAACAGGGTGCAAATGCAGCCTTCTGGACCTGTGTTTGCTCCAGCTCTGCCAAAGCTCCATGTAGGGATAAGTGGGATGAGCTTATGGCAAGATCTGGATTCCTGGGTTTGTAAACTGTGTGTGCTGCTGAAAAAGAAGGTCAGGACTGCCCCTTTAAACCCATGAAATGGCAAATAACAAATTGCCTCAGTCATGGTGTCTTTTGGTCGGAATCTCTTTTCTCGTCAGTCAGAGCCTTTTACAGCTCATTGGTAGAAGAAATTAAAAAAAAGGTAAGGCAAAGTCCTGGATCAGGCACTTGTGGTTTCCTTTGGACAGCCTAAAAAGTAAACTGCCAAAATATTTTCATCTCCAGGAGGGGTGGGATAAATCAGTTCCTGCAGAAGTATGGGTATCTCTCATTTCATATATTAATTGACTTCAAAAAGATAAAAATTAAGCTGAGCATATTTATTACGCTTTAAATGATACAGTGACCCAATTTCTTCTTAACAGATGGGAAGGGAAAAGTATCAGAAAGCCTAGGTGGCACTTAAAAAAAGCAACCAATAGAACTGTCAAAATTTTGCAAGAAAGCTCTTTTCTTCAGGCATTCCCACCCGTGTCATGCAGAACCAAGAGATTCAGATAAACTGCTGATAAACATCATCTTTTTGTGTACTTTTCTGAACCCAAACACTGGATCTTTTGTTTTACCTTGGCATTATTCTTCACCTTTGCCCCTGAAAAGCTAGGGTAAGTCTCAAAAATTGCATTCAAAAGCAGTTAACTCCATTGTGCGTAGTGAAGGTCAAGTAGGACACTCTCTTTATTTGTGTCATTGTATGTGTCTACTTTGTTGATTCCATAAATTTAATCAACGTGTTCTTTACCTCTACAACACTTTCCATTATTAAGGCATGTGTTTATTATGCCAGGAATCTGTTTCATCTGACAAAATTGTGTCCTCTGGAACACTGGGACAGGCTTCCAATGAAACTCAGGCAGAGTCTTCTGAGTGTACTCCTAAAAGTGGGGTCCAGGTCCTTGGAAAATGGACTCATTATCGTAGTGTTTTTAAATCCACTCCTGCTTGTAGGAGTTTCAAAGAAAGGTAGAAGATGCCAAGTCCAAAACAAGCAAAAAGAGAGAATTCCTCACAAAAGGCACATGTGAGGGTGAAATGATGAGAATTCTTTGTACAAAACATGGCAGATGTTGTAAGTTTAAAGGGGTAATTAGGCAAGTTTGTTGAGGACAAACCAGTTTGGACACTAAATACACTGAAACCTTGTCAGGAAGCCTCTGATGTGCAAAGGGCTGAAAGTTGATGGGAAGGTTGGAGGCTTTTTTTACACATTTCCCAAAGCACCTTGCTGTTGGCTCTGTCGGAGTCAGGACTGCTCTGACCCAGCATGGATTTTATTCTCTTGTATCCTTATCTTGTTTTAACACAGCTTTTAGTGCTTTTTATCTCGGAGAAACTAACTGGAAAAATAACAATAATTGCTTCCAGTGAATTCAGATTCTGGGTCTTATATGACATCATTCACTTTTGAAAGGTAATAATACTATAGACAGGCTGCAATTATTTTATATAATATTATCAAAGTCCACAACAGGGTTTCAGTAACAGCCTGATCCAAACCCACTGAGGTCACTGGAAAGATTCCCGCTCATTTCAACGGGCTTGGAATCAGACCTTAAGATTCTTTGAATGGGAGTATAATAAAACAAGGAAAAAAACAAAAGGAGCTGGAAAGGAAAATTCTTTTCATGTTTTTCTCCTTGGCAGTTTAATTTTCTTTGCATTGTCATTTCTTTTTTGCTTGTCATCAGTACAGAAATAACACAGTCTGGGGGAAACACCCATATTGTTTAAAATCAGGGTTTTAGCAATGCCTGGAAAAGTATGATATTGAAAATCCACGTTCAGTGTAGAATAAGCTGTGCATTCTGAGGGAAACTCAGGGATAACCCTTTTTCTAGAGGAGAAGGACGATGCAAAAATCTGTTTTCACCCCAAACAGACAAATACTGCACCCACTCATCACTGTTCACCACTCAGAAATGGGAGTAAAGGTGGGTTGGATAACACCAGGAGTAATTGCAAACTAGGTTTACTTCTGCAGACCATTTCTCTGGAACCACTTATCTTATTTTTGGATTTGTGGAGGGCTTAGATAAAATAACTACTAGATCAAATAAGTTCTGGTTTTGGTCTTGCAAACCCCTAACTGGGCTCACCAGCTTCTGCATCCCTAACCACCATTCTACCTTTTCCAGTCAGTTCCTTGGCACTTTAGATTCTTTTCAACACTTGTTCAAAGCCACAGGCCCACCTAAGACCCTACCAGTGGTTTCTATGACCCTTTTGACTCAAGATTTGGTGAGACCAAACTTCCTGAACATCTTCAGCTTCTTGAACCTCTCAGAACATTATTTCACAAAGAGTTTCTAATTATTCATCTCCTCTGAAACCAGAAACTGTTTGATAAAAAGTGCTTCTAACACCGGTCTTTTTGAGCACAAATTGCAGTTCCAGCTTGGTAATGCTATACTTGAAATAAAATAATATATTATTGGAGGTAAGGGATGTTTTTCCATAAATTTAGCTTGCACATTGTGGAATGAATTCCCATATATAAATATTTATAGAAGTATTCAAGCTGACAGATTCTTTTCCTGTGGTCCAAAACCAGCTACAGGGAAAAAGGATTGTCCTACTGAGCCTTCTGCAGCAATCAGATGTTGAAAATGTGTTTTGAATGATATTCTTTGTTCTGCTAATATTAACCACTGACAACATGCCATTTTTTAGAGGCTCTGAAATTACTTTGCCATCCTCAGTCGTGCTCCAAGTCACTTGGGGATATGGGTCTTGAGTTCAGAAAGGAAGAAACCTTTCTAAGTGGAATCAACATATATTGTAATCCCAGCCCCAAAGATTTAGAAAGAATATTTTTGTGGAAGAATTTCCCTCAGGATATTTCCATCTCACCATGTACTAATACACATCTTAACATTTATTCTTAATTTCCATTTATTCCACTACCACCTGACTGAAAGGTATTTATCTTTACACAGGCATTCCAGGGCTTATTAACAGAATTACATTCATGTATAATTGGCTGGATTATAAATCCACACTGCTGTAGCCAAGGGTATTTTCCCAAAGTTATGAAGATAATAATTTTGCATAAAATGCAGTCACTATACCTGGGAGGAAAAGACCTGGCTTTCCCAAGGATTGGTCCAACCTGAGAAGCAAACAGAGAATTACCATCAGAGCAATTACCAAGCAACTTAAACTCCGTTGCTAAGCACGGGAGCATAATTTACATGAGAATTTACAGTAGCTCTAAACCCAAACCAAAACAAGCAAAAACATGAGACCAGCATGACTTTCAGCACACACAGTCAACAGTTTAGCTCTTTAGAGTTTTTCCTCCAAAATCAAGCCATATTATTATTGTTATTTCCGTGAGTACTAGTATTTCTCAGACTTTCAAGTTGTAACTAAAACAGTTCTCCTGTGTCCTATGTAATCTAATAACAAAGACTATACAAACAGAATGACTTCTTAATAACATTTGCAACTATTCCTAGAGCCTCATGCAGGCGGATTTAATATCTATATATGTTGACACAGTAGATTCCATTCAATAGGATTTTTTTTTTCATTTCATTTAAGGGCCAGGGGAGTTCATTCTGGTGTCCCTGTCCACAGCATTAATTTGTAAAGAGAAAAGCACTTTGCTGAAACAGAAGAGAATAGTTTTGTGGCAAAATATTTCAGCTGCAAACCCCAAACTTGGAGAAAGGCTGTGCATGGAGGAATGTGGGCAGGGAAGAGTTCCAGATAGTACAGCACAAGCGAAACAGACTTCTCTCAGTTGTGGAGAACCACAGAGTGGAAACAGAAAGGTAAATCATTGTTTGAAAAGACAGAAAAGCTTGGGTCACACTATAACTTCACAGCATGCACCTTCATTTCTTTTAATTCCACTTGGAGAAAAAGGAGAGGAGAATAAAGGATAATTGTAAACTTGGTCATAAAAAGGGTTAAAAATGGCTCCAAGTTAAATCCTCCAGATATTGTGCTCCCTGTTGTGCTTGCAATTTTGGACAATTACTGTTCATTAAGTACACATCTCTCCTAAAGCCAGCTGGCACTAGAGAAATCAGATATTTCATGAGGTAGACAGGGCCTACCTTCTTTGAAGTTCTTTTATGCGAACCATCATGTTGAGGTGTCCTTGGGAGTACTGCTCAATCACGTCACGGACATCGTACGGCTTCCGAGCTTGCTGGGAAAGAAGGCAGGCAGCACGTTGAAAGGTGAGTATTGGTCAAAATGGATTCTTATTTCAGACAGGCCTTCATTCTGTTTTTTTAATCTTCCAGAGCTTATTTGCCTGCCATTTTGCAACAGTTGTTGTAATGAATAAAAAGTATGCAGCCGTCGTGGGAGTGAATATTTGTTGTGGAGATGGAGCCAAATGATTCCCATTACTGTCAGTTAGAGTCATGTCTTCATGTTACTCCATACTGAGCAAAATATTAGCCCTTCCCCGTGTATTTCGGAAACACAAACCCAGGATGGATAATTTATCTGGGACTCTCATGTGCGGTATCTCCTGGCTCATTCCAAAGCCATCTGTTAATCATAATGTCAGGGGACTGAACCCCAGGGATTGGCCCAACTCAGAACACTTGGACCCAGAATCAAATGTCTCTGAAGACCAAAGATGTCTGGTGACAGAAATATTGCTGCTTGAGGGACAGGGAGGACAGATGCTCTGCACAAGTCAGGAGACTGCCGCACGTGGGTTTTGTTTGTGGTCCTTTGTCTTTTGTGACACCTTCAAGATCAGAAAAAAAGGTGCAATTCAAATAAAAAAGGACAGATAAAAAATGCAAGAGAGTGAAAAAACTGCCACCTGCCCAGCTTTATTCCCATCCTGAGGAGAATCCAGATGCTTCTGCCAAGCTTTGGTTTCTTGCTGAAACTACTGCGGCTGAATTTTGAAACAAGTCTAGAGAATTTGCATAAAGTGGTGTGGTTATAAAAAGTGCAGCACGGTGAAATTTTAGCAAGTAAAATCAATGTGTGTGTGGAGGTTTAAACACAAATCACAGCCTTTTGGAAAGACCAGCATTTTGAGAACCCTTATGGTAAATGTGGGGCAAGATGTCTCCCTTTTTGGCTCTGACTCAAGAAAAGAAGGGGGGGGACAAAAAAGCAAAGGTAAACTGCAAATCTAGTAATTGGGAATTACCGAAAACAGCTCATTAGTCATCTTGTTGTCTGTTTGCACTCTGTCACAGCCTCAGCCAGAGCCATTAGCATGCACCACTGCACACATGCATTGAACACCTACAGTATGTGCTGGAGTCATGCTTGGAAGGCAGCCACACGATCCTAGAAATTTCAAATGAAAGCATGGAACTGGAATGGAAACAAATCCTGTGAAACGACTGAAGAAGCAAGAGCTCTTCGTGACAAAATGCCTCCCCTGCACTCAGCGCTTACGGGCACCAACACTTCCAGAAGAGTTGTGGCTTTGGAGGTGTGTGTGTGTGCACTTGAGTGCATTTGGGAGCAGAGGCTTTGCGGGGGAGGGAGGTTTCAGCTTTCAGTTTATCGTTTGGTTTTTGGTTTTTTTCCCCCCCTTCCCCAGCTCCACATTTTGCAGTCGCTGACACATCACTATTTCTGGCCAGAAAAGCAGCCTATTGTCTTCACCCTGAGAAGCAGTGCCAGTATCACTCTTTAGATGGACTAGTGGGGGTGCCTGGAGAGCATTTTGGCTAAATCCCGTGTCCTTTCCTTTGGACAGTCTCTATTTAAACACCATGCATGGCACAGAGCCTGGATGTGCTGAGGAGTCTTCCCCTCCCCTCTCCCCCATGGGCTACAATGTGCATAATTAATTCTACTCATTCCCAGTGAAATTTCTTTACCCCCTCAAAAGAATTCCTCTGTCTGTTATCCATTTCACCAAACCATCAGCTCCGAATCCTGGAGTTGCAAAGTGCTGGACACTGCAATCTGCCTGAGTCCTCTCTGAAGCTGAGTAAAAATATCCCTCCAGCTTTCACCATTCTTCCCTCCTCTTTTTCCATAAAGTTTTAGATCTGGGCATCTTATGCCCTGCCAAACTTTGGCACAATCCCCTGCCATGTTTTTATTAGGAAATGCTAGAAGGATACAACTGAAGCCAGGAGGTAATGGGCTTCCAGGGAAGTGTGGTAAATGCAGAACTTGAACAACTCCTTCAGCTTTCATTCTGGTCATAATCCCAAATCCTGGCCATTTGAGCTCAGTATTCCACAGTCAGCATGCAAAACTAAATAATATTACCCAGCTTTGAACTCCCAAAATCTAATTAGCATGGGGAGTCCTATAAACTGTATTTCATGGCCCCAAGAAAGGAAGAAACAAAAGATTATTCCTTCTTCTTCTTTTTCCCTGTCACTGACTCACAGAATTCTCTCCATAGATTGATGAAATTCAGTTTTTAAGGTTTGGCATGAGTGCTACTGGCTGAAAGCTCTAGAACATTAGGTCTCTGGTGGTTTGAAATATCCTATTTTTTAACCTAACTCATTTATAAACTGATTTTATTTTCCAGAACTGGTGTCTCTATTTTCTTTTAGCTTTTGGGGTTTTTTTTTAAATTTCTCGAAGTGTTTATCTCTCTGGTATATTTACAATATAATCCTGCTCTCCTGTTTTTTGCTGAGTTTAACAAACTGACTTCTCCTAGACTTCTTTCAAAAGGTAGGGTTATCTGAAGATACATGTCTGCATGGGATTAGGAAATATATAAGCTATTCTGTCTGCCCTAATTCAGAGTCTTCTGAGTGCTGGGAGCTTATCTCAGACTTCTATCCTTTGCATTTAAGTGCTCAGCTCTAATCAAACTTCCCTGAAATGTAAGTTTTTGATTTATTTTTTTAAAATCTCTTCAAAAGGATTATGAAAGGCCATTAGCTTGCAGTGTATCCTCTTGGACAAAAAAGCATGAACCTTGAGATGGAAATAACGAGGGCTTTGAAAATCAGTCCAGAAGTTAATTTTTCATTTCCATGGCATTTCCAGCCCATGGATGATGAGAATGATGATATCAGGATCACATTCCAAACAAGTTTTATCATAAGAAGTTTCACTAAACAGGCAGAATGAAACAGTGTTTTCAGTGCTGCACATTTAGTTTGAGCACTTTGTAACCTGATTGAGAAAATTAACCGAACACTTCCTAAAGACAGCAAATTTCCAGAAGGCAGAAGCTCCACAATTTTATAAAATATGGCCTATGAGGTCCCTTTTTGGGAAACACATTTGGAAATGTGGGTCACACCTGTGAAAGCAACTTTGCCCCCATAGTACTCATCAGTGAGGCCTATTGATCTGTCAGCCATACATAGCACGGGACTGAACATTCCCTAATTGATCAGATGATTGATAACATTCTTGTTATGATCAGTATTTTTGCAGGCACCCCGACAGAGGTGTTTTCACCAGTGTTTTCTCCACATCTGCTTGTGGATGGGTAAGTATTGGTGAGCATAGTAAAACCAACAGAACCCCTAAAAACAAGTGCAGTAAGAAAAGAGAAGTGAAAAATAACGATGCTGACTCCACAAATTCAGGGGCTTGTGTCATACTACACCCATGGATCATTGATCATTTTGCCCACACCATTAAAAAATCCACAGAAGGTGTGAGACCAAGAACCTCAGCAATGCCTTTGACTTATTACAGCCACATTCACCAAGACAAGTCCACTCTGAGAGCACCTGCAATGTCATGCAAGCTCATGAGCTGCACTCGTGATTAATCCTGCTGCTTACCTGAAATTTTCTCCTGGCCACAAAATACTGCATTCTCCTGATGACTTTCACAGCTGTTCTGTGTGCTTCAGTCAGTCTGCCAAGGAACACAAACACAGACAGACATCAGCTGGGGGGCGGGCAGGAAGGAGGAAAAATGTCTTAATGGAAGGTGTTGACTCCAAGCACCAAAATCTACGACTGTGTTTTATCTTCACAATGCAAAACTGCAGCATAGCACGCTGTGTGTGCATTAAGGCTTTGTTCTGCTGCTTTGCCTTCCTGCAAACTGTGGTTCTGAGTACTCAAAACTGATAAGTGAGACAATGAATGCAGGTGTACAAAGATAATACATGTGGAGGGGATTAGACAGGATTACTGTCAATGCACACAACTGGCATCAGTTTGAAGAATGCAAAACGTTTTTAGAACCATGAGTACATTCCTTAATTTGCATCTACTGGGTGTTTGCCCATGAGCTCTGTTGCACAGAAATTAAGTCCTTTAAAAAGTACTTTGAGCTCTCTAGGAAGGAAAGAAAAATCAAAGTGTCACATCCTAAAAAAAAGTGAATTAAAATGAACACAACACACCCTCTCAGCACATGTGGGTGTGTGTGTCTGTATGGGTATTCAAACACAGAAGTGGACATTTTACAGCTCAGCTGTATCATTTCACCCAGAGGATCCTGCATTTACAGAACATTAATTGTGCCACTTGGATGGCAATTAATGACCACATCTCTTCTTTACTGTGAATTTTGGCAGGGTAGAGAGGAAGCAGGAACATGGTAATTATGAGTTTTTTCTTTAAGGACTGACTCCTTCCCCATGGACTCCTTTATTCACTCAAAATGAGTGAACTAAAGAAAACAAAATTTTCTTTGCAAGGAAGCTGCATTGTTGGGAAATCTATGTTCTATACGGACATCATCCTTGACACGTGATGATAACCCTGGCAAAACTTTCCAGCAAGGTTCTCAAGTCTCCTGAAAACACAATCTGCTGCCTCTTCCCAGTGTGTCTGGCTGGGGAAAAGGAAGTGTTGGCTTGACCACCTACTTGGGTGCCACAGTTTAGAGACAAAGTCTTCAAAAAGTGGAAAGGTTACAGTGGGTTATTTCAAAGTGAAGGAAATAAAGGCTGAACAAGCAGGCACTGGGTTTTAAGAATAAGCATAATTATTCATTTTTATAATTATTCTTTGGGAAAAATAGTGCTTATCACAGAATCATAGAATATGCTGAGTTGGAAGGGACCCATCAGGATCACTGAGTCCAACTCCTGGCCCTGTACCCCAACAGTCCCACCCTGTGCCTGACAGCTTCTGCTTGGGTGAGATACCACAGCCACAGGCTTTTAAAATAAGCTTTCAGTAGCTTTTTCTTGCTCTTTCTACTTCAAGTCCCAGGAGAATATTAAATATGAGCACAAACAGGTGTCTGTCCTACCTATGCACTCGTATTTCACTTATCTGCGTATATCCATGCACACAGCCACATAAATACACATGCACACGCACAGAAGACAAGGCAGAGTGAGCACCACTGAAGAGCCACCTTTGCTGCACACCATCAGCAGCACTGCTGAGGAGGAACCTTTACATTTGTGTAAGCCCATCAAAGGGATTTCAGAAGTGTCACTGATTGGCTACCAGTAGTTTAGCCTGCAGGACCTTTATTATGGTGAAAGAAAAAGCTCTCAGCTTGACATTCAGGGCCCCAGCTGAGCCCCTGTGGCTGCTGACTAGAACAGAGGTGACACTCTGCTTGCAAATGGCACGGACTTGACAGAGAAGCCTTTGTCAGCCCCTATAACTATTTTTCTTTTTTAAATAACCAGAAAAGAATCACAATTTAAGGTTTAGGGGTTAGCCTACCTCTCTTGTTAAGGTAAAGACTTGTTAAGATAAAGCAGTTAAAATAAAAACTTGAAATCATCCCCTAGAAATAAATGATGTGAAACTTCATATATATATTTGAGGGTTTTTTATCAGGTAACTGCATATGAGATGGTTCAGTCACTGTTTAAACAAGCTTAAATAGAAAAGCTTAAAGAAGTCAGGGATGGAACCAAACCAAGGCAGTACTTTCCTCCTAATTCCCCTCCTTCAGCAGAAATCGGGGCTACAGAACTTTTTCCAGTTCGTTATCAAACTAAAATGTTCGAAACCATGAGACTGACTCTTGGAACTTGATGCACAGTTGAACAGGCCTCATTTTAAGAGAGAAAAGTCATTTATTTGTGAAATACAGCTAAGAAGGTCACCCAGCTATCATTCCAAAGCCCTTGATATCATCATGTTCCAATTGGCAAAACTCACACCAATCTCACTGGGAGCAATTCTGAAATAAAAGTGACTGCTCAGACTTGACGGTCACTGGTGTTAAACTGAGAGTCAGAAACATGTGAAACCCGACTTCGATGGAAAAATAGTGGGAAAAGGTGCAAATCCATAGAGTGAGACGTGGATAAGTCATCTTAATTGCCCCAATAAATCCCCAGGGAGCACAGCATCTCCAGGCGATAGAGAGCAGCTCCAGATGAGATAAATTCCTGCTCTGTACAGCAAGCAGAGCCATCCTCCTGATGGGGTGTAGGGGCAGTGTGGCCGTGATCCTAAACATGTTTTGAGATTTTAGCTGATTTTCATAGGTTTCCGACCACTAATGTCCACAATGGATAATTACAGCTACTACTGGCCAGGCTGAATTTATCCCTGGATATAGCCCAATATATTTACCCTGCTAAACCTTCTCTTTTATCCCAATCCCCCTGGATTAGGCAAAACTCTTTCAGCCTTGAAGGGGTCAATCTGTCACGTGCCAGAAACACCCACCAGGAGAGAACCAAAGGACAGAGATGCTCTGGGCCCTGCTTTGGAAGTTCTCAGTAGGAGCACAGCACCACTTGCAGCAAATCTCCCGGATATTTTGGGATATGCAGCTGATGAGACAACAGCCTGAGGGGGGTGTGACGGACACTACATTTGCACAGTCTTTCCATACGGCATTTTCTATGGGCACGGGACAGAAAGGGACAGATCTGCACAGGGATTGTGGTTTCGAAGTCCCTCGGGGGTGAGGATTTGACTCCTCTCACAGCCTGGCTCCCAAACAGCAGGCCCTGAGCACTTGCTCCAAGCAGGAACAGGGTGGGTGGGTGCCAAACAGAGCAGCCAGACTCTCCTGCCTCTGTGCACCAGAGGGCAGTGGCATGCACACACACACACACACACACACACACACACACGGAGATGCTTTCCAGCGCTTCAAAAAATTTAATTATTTTAAAAAATTTACCCAGAAACTCAAGCTTACGCTCTAGACCTCATAAGGATGGAGTCCAGCACACTGAGGCGGGGTGGGTGGTAAGTATTGGGTGGGTTGTTTTGTCTGTATGTTATGCTCAAAAGAATATAATTAGAGTTTTATGGACACACATTTCCATGCTTTTCCATCTTTTAACCTAAACAACAGGAAATAAGGTTTTGTCAAAACCCTCCCCTAAAACGCTTTGCAAAGGAGAACAAAATGACATTTGAACAGAAGTGATCTGGCTTTGGGAAAGTTATGAGCACATAAATTAATAATTGAAGCTTGCAACATCTGTAACTATAATGGATACCATGAAATGTCTACTGAAATAACATATCCTCAGATCCATAACTGGTACTGACATCATCTCTAGCTGTGTCTTCAGTAGGACCCAAGCCTACTGGAGCCAAGCAGCATGAGTTCCTTACCTCTCTGCTCAAGGCTTTCTCAGCAGGATGCTCAATTTCAAAAGGGCTCAAACCTATCCTTAATTACAACGAGTCGTTCCTAGTTTGGCTCCCGGGCCGTCGCTGTGGTAGGGCAGGGAGGAAGGGGAGCGGGTGGTGGTCCTGGATCGTGGATGTTCACACAGTCCCTGCCCTGGTGGGATGCTCAGAATCACCTGGCAGCTACTCTGGAAGGGCTGGGGAAGGGGAGCCCTCTTGGCTGGCTCAGCCTCCCCTCTGCAGGTTCTGGCTGTGCCCATGGGGGTGCAGAGCCTGGTGGGACAGCTGTGTGCCCAAGTGCCACTGCAGCCTGGGTTTGCTCCTCTGCTCAGGGCTCAGGCCTGAAAAGGCATCACTTTCAGCTAAAACACTTGGATGCATTTAGGACTGGCTTTTTTTTCTTTTTTTTTTAACTGCAGGAAGGCGGTAGCTTAAGCCAAAGAAGCCAAACATTTTCTTTTTTGCTGAAAATAATTGAACCAGAGGAGGAAATAGAGATGATGACATCCAAAGCAACTGCAGAAACTATCCCACAGGGATGTTTTTATAATCTTTCTTTGATACAGCATTCTGTTTGTTAAAAGCTGATGTTGGCCAGTTCAGATGTACTCTTTTTCTTCTTCTGTACGGAGTCTGATAACTTCCAGCTTAATGTGCTTTGGAGCAGTCAGGGAATATTTTAAGTGAAAAAGAGATGCCTAAATGGACCCTAAAGCCAGGCAGAGTTACAACTATTGTAGGCCACGCTGAGGCACAGCTCAAGTCTCCAAACAAGCCTGTTATCAGTGGGATGCACTTTTCAGTCCAGCAGCATTTTTTAATTGTTAGAGCTGACTTCGGTGTAGGGATCAGGGGATGGACTTTGCCCAGGCTGTGCTGCAGGGTGGCTGCAGATAGTGGAACGTGCATTCCAGACTGGTTTTCCTGACGTTTATTCAGGTGTCATGAATTAGAGGAGATATTCGGTGTACTATCATGAGCTGTGGAAAATAAAGGCCACGTCAGTAAGGTCAATCATAGCTCTCTGTCCCAATTTGCCAAACGGGTTTGAGGACACACGCTCACAGTACTTGGGTTACCGCTGAGCTTCATTCATTTGTCAGGTTTAGATTGCTGAGCAGGAAAACACATATAGAGTCACACTAAGTCTGCTTTAATACCAGATGATGTGGTAACTCCTGCCCAGAGTAACACACAGCATCATCTGCTCCGCAGTTGTCCACTTGGCATTAGTTCCTAAGCCAGCACAAACAGGGACTAGATCAGTGATGGCAAGTGAAATGTACAGAAGTTATTTGAGAACTCAGCCCTCCATCTGCCTTTTTGTTTTCCCATCACATTTGATTAAGATTATTCGCTTTCCAGCTCTGTTTCTGGGAAGAACACTGATTCCTAAGAACTTTAATTTCTTTCCATGTACAATTATCTCAAATGGGCTGATATTTTATTAGGTAAAATTTAAAGGAAATCTTATTTGCACTGAAAGCAAAGGACAAGAAGGGTGGGAAAAGAGAAACCAGAAAGAAGATAAAATTAGAGAGCTTCTCACAGGCAGATGCAGCAGTTGGTCCACATGAAGTCACACACACAATGTGGACCTTCTGTTGCTGGAGAAGAGTGGTGGAGAGACATGGTTCTCATCACAAGGGAAAGGAGCTTATGTAATGTGGTTTTAAAACTGAGGGAAGCTGCAATGTCCAAATTTAAAAAAACTCACCTTCCCTATAAATGAAAATATTATTGCCTTCAGCTAAGCCAAGCCAGAAAAAATGCCTTGAGCCTTTTAAACCACATGAGTTAAGAGAAGGTTGCAGCTTGAGTCTGACATGCAAACACCTGGAACTGTCAGGCAATGATTCTGGTTCCAGAGCTCATCCCAAGCCAGGAGCAGCAGAGAAGTACAACATAAATATAATATGAGAGGTTTCCAGTCTTGTAACATTTCATCAAATCCTTGTAAAGAACAGATACTTCTGGAGCATTTCCACTACTTACACCATGGAAATTATATAAGATGCTATTTGCACTGAAACCTGAGGAAACAGTTCAGAAAATGTTGGCACAACTTCACTTTTCCCTTTATTCCTAATCACAACTCCACCTTAAACCTACCTCATCTCTATTCTAACCATATCCTTACCTGAACCTTTTCAAGCCCATGTTTGGCTCAAAGCTAGAAATAAATTAGGATTGGCTCCTCTCAAAACAGAGCAGCCTGGAGGCCTATTTGGCTTCACCGTGCTCTGCTGACAGCCTCAGTTTGTGAAGGAATGCTGCAGACTCTGTAAATCTCTCCTCTGCAGGTACAGTCCCAGGTAGGAAAGAGCACAGAAGTGAGAGAGTACAGAGAGCACAGCTTGTGAGGGGCTGCTTTCTGGGATCTGGTTATTTTGCTGAAGATTTTGTGGCATTTGCTGTCTTCACCCACCCACCCATCCCACACACACTGCTGCCTCTGAATTCGTTCCAGAACACAGCTGCCTCTACTCCTGCCTGCCCCTCTAACCTGACCTTCCCTGAAGTGAATGGGAAAGAAAGCACATTTCCTACAGCAGGGAATTTAGAGGCAGGGAAGAGAGTGCAGGGACAGGACAACAGCTCTGAGGGAAACTGCCAGAAGAGGAAGAACTAGGACATCATTTAGAGGAAACAACAGGCCAGACAATATATTGGCAAGGGAAGCACCACTGGGAGAAGCAGCAGCACAGGGTGATTTCTTCATGTTGTCCAGGAGCAGAATAAAGTAAGTAAAAAACTCCTGAAAATGATCAGAGGTGGATGTAACCTGCTCACTGAATGTGATTTCATGAAGAAGAAAAGCCCTGAACTTGGAGTTGTTTTTCTCAACCAGAGACAGTTGGAGTTTTCAGTTACAAGTTTGTTCTGTAATATTACAAAGTGGGTTTATTGAGAAAGTGGGAGAAAAGCACTGTGTTAGTCCCCTGCTAATTAAAATGCATAATTAAAATGAGTAATTAAGCTTACTACAGAATGCTCTTGTGTCTGGGAGCCCAACTGCCCCTGAACAACAACTCATCCGCTGAACTGTCTCTGGGAACTAAAGTAGCCATTGGATATTGTGGTTACATCTTTCCTCTATTTTTTGTTGGCAGCAAAATAAAAGTTCCTGGTCTCTTTTCTGCCATTTTATTTCTTCAATTCTTTCTGCAATGTCAGAACAAACAAGATGATGTCATAGGGATGTCTTTTCAGTGTGGAAATGAAAACACAGAAAGATTTTCTTTTTTCTTTTTCTTTTCTAAGCAAAGAGCTTCTAGAAATTGCCACAATAACTTCCTGTTTTAGCGCTGACCATCACTACTGCTGCTCCCAGGATAGGTGAAACGCTCCTGTCTCCATGCCAGTTCTCATTTGCTTAGAAACTCCCTCAAGCCACAAACCCCTTCTTGGGATGTGGACAGATAATGACACATTTTTATCCCACATATTACAACACTCACTGACCCTAGCAGCTAAGTATTTTTTTTTAACTTCTCGCTGCTCAAAACTGGGTCTTCATGAATTCATCTTTTAAAAAATGCCTATAGACCATCTAGCTGGTAAAAGACACTGCAGAGACAGCCATCACCAAGCCCAAACAACTTCCCAGAGATGCCTTTCTGGAATCTGAAAAGCCTTCACATCTCTGCAGCACAGGAATGGGACAGCCTTCTTCCATAGGTTCTGGTTTGCTCACTTTAAAAAAATGCCACAACCAAAATTAATGAACTTTACATTTTCTTCTTCGCTGTATTCAGCATTTATGGGAACAACGTGGTGTTGTTAATACACACCAATGACTGAGTGCTGTATTTATGCCTCAATGATTTTCTGTCATGAGAATATAATGCCTGGCAAAGACTGATTCTCTGAAATACCAGTTTGTTTGGGGTCATTAATCTTAATTCCTATCTTGCCTGAATGGGAACTGGATAACAGTCAAGTCAGGGAATAGTTCTGAGAATTAAAACTTCAGTGGCTTTTGGGCTGCCCAAGGCTTTACAATTCTTTTAAAAAATACGTAATTAATTAATCTGCACTAAGTACTAGGGAGAGACCCTGTGGAATTAAGCAAAATGCTTCTTGTGGTTTTAAAAAACAAAAAACAGTAGCTTTTGGCAGGATCTTTCCTTAGTAGTTCTTGTGATTTAGTAGTTGCAGCAGGGGCTATGGAAACACAACTCCTGCGTTCTTTAACTGATTGATTTAACTGGCCTCTGTTTCTGAGTGATCTTGCTCAAGTTCTTTTACCTGGCTGTGCTCTAGTTTATATGTCTATAAAATAGGTGTAAAACCTGTCTAAGTCATGGAGGTGTCACAGGGATTTTAAGGCAATTAGCAGTCCCAAATGAAGTCGTATTTTACTTATAGAATGACTCAGCAGAAAAAGAAAGAGAAAGAGTAGTGACAATATGTTTATCCCTTAAGGGTGATAAGAAGTCAAGGATACTGCTCTGCAGGCTTGGGATAAACTGCCATGTCACTGACCCCTGAGCAGAGGCTGTTTTCCAAAATATTCTCCCCTCTCCACCTTCCCTGCTCCTCCTCTCCTGAGCACCTGAGCAATCCGTGTAGGAATTAGCTCCCCGTTCACCAGGTACTCAGCAAGGCAAGACACCCGCAGCATCTGAAGCCAAGCAGGACCATTAGATCATAAATGTGACCTGCTCAACAGTGCAGGGGATTGCATTTCACACAGCTGCCCTTGCCCTGAGCCAAAAACCTTGTGTAGGACTAAAGTAACTTTCCAGAAGGGCATCTGGCCTTGATAGAAAGACCTTTATATACTGTTAAAAAGTGCCTTATTTTTTATTTAAATTTGTCAGTATTCAGCTTCTAGGCTCCTCTCTCCAACTGGAGTAGCAGAGCAATTTTAGGCTTTTCCAGCCCTGTCTTTATTCCAGGGACCTTCAGGGGTGCCAGATGCACTGCCCATGGCCTGGCAGGGAGACCAGGCTCTGGTGTAGGGAAGAGAGAGCACAGTACTGCTCTCTGTGGAATTGCAAGGGGAGACTGAAATCCTACAACATTTTTTTTTCATTATTTTTCTGCCTGTGGTTTAAATCATGCTACCAGTAATTACAGAGATTCATAATAGAAATGCTTAGACTGGCTAGAATGGAGAATGAATGGGAAGGTCTGTGTGTGGAAGTGCTAGAAAGGAGCACAAAAAGCCCTGTGAGGATGGCAGGTGCTAGACCACGAACATCACAGCACAGTTATGAACAGCTTTGGAAAATACCCAGTTCAGGAACACGAAGGAACAGGTTCCGTCAGGAACTGAAAAAAGGCCACTAAGAGGTGATGGTAGGACAATACCAAATGGGGCTGGACTCTTAAGACACTCTGGTAAGGAGGCAGAGTAGAGGAAACAAATCCTAATCATTCCCAGAGCTGGCAGAGCACAGAGGAAATAAAAGATCCTGGTCACTGTCATCTCCCAAGGGCAAAAAAAGGTTTGGTGGCACCTGGGATCCTGAGGAGATCCCAGCATGAAGACTCAGTAGAGCTTCACATGGACCTCCACACAATGGCACGAAATCCTGAGCATCCTACCTGGATGCAGACGTATTTGTGAGTAGCTGGTTATGGGATGTGAATCCCTGAAACTTGCCATCTTCAAAGAAAATTACCTTGCCCTCCACTAATGTTTTGTACCGAGCCTTGGGACACAACAACCAGTTTATACCAGCAGAAAAGACCCTTGAAAACTGGTTCTCAAACTGGTCTCCTATTTGATCACTTGCAAATTTGCCTTTTACAGGTCTTCTCAAACCCACAAATATTCTCACAAGCTTCCATCACAACCCACTCTGAGCTCCAACGCCAGTTTCTACAAACCCACGTGCCAAGAAAGGATATTGCTTTGCCACTGGAGGAACTGCTGTTTCAAAACCAGACAAAAAAAATCATGTATCTTTAGAAAAAAAAAATGCAGCGTGCATGAACTCTTTTGCAGACAACAGTGATCATACTCATAGAACCTCACAGGGAACTTTACGTGACCACAGACACGTATTATTTTTCCATCCTGTATTTCATGTAAGAACATGCATAAAAATCCTACAGGTCTCACTTGCCTAATACTGAAAATATGCAGTGCTTATCAATAGTTTACTATAGAAATAAATATCTTGCTAAGAGCTGCAAGCATCACTTGTGAAAACAATCACTGAAACCAGAAGTTTTGCTGAGCTACTTATTTCAAGAGATTTCAGTTGCTCATTGAGAAACTACTTTCTGTTCAAAGGTTGTGCATTTTTTCTGTACTTTCAGGAAAAGATGCTATCTCTCGGTGTTTTTATTTTTCTGGCAGACCTTCAACTCAGCCAGTGGATGAACAGAAGGAAAGTGTTCATATACCAATTGCTTGTGACTTACTATTAAAGGACAGGAAAAATTCTGTTTTCAATGTAAGTGAGGAAATCTGTGCCTTCATGCTCTGGGGAATTCTGACTTTCCTGTCTTTGTTTCCATCCTAACACAAAGGAAAAATACTTTAAAAGTCATTATGAAACAAAAGATTCTGAAAGCATTTGAGCCTGAAATGATAATATGCTTCAATTTTCCCCCCTCCATTTTAAATACACTTTTGATTCCAAAAAATAAATATTTTATCCTCTTATAAAATAAATATGTTTTATCTGGTTTATGCCCTGTAACTGGGACTCTTCCCTGCAGACATACCCTCTACTGCATCATCTGGTGCAGAATGAAGACCACATGTCTCAGAGAAGATGCAAACTGGTTTACAGGATACTATTAAAGAATGGCATACCCATGCTATGAATCCCATGAAACAGCAAATCATCCCGGGAAGACTCAGGTCAAATATTGGAAGGGACTTTGACTATTTTCCACTAATAACAGTGTCCTGAATTCTGCCTGCATCGAGTGAGTTTTGTTTTCTCTCCTTCTGTTACAAAATTAAATTAATAAAACTTCCTCTGCCCGTCAAAGTTTTCTTATGGAAAAACTCCATTTTAAAGTGTTTTTCTTCCTCCCCTTTGAAAGATCATCTTTGTTCACTGAAAGTTATTAGCAAACAAATATCTGATTGGAGCAAAAGATAGCCATTTACTACTGAGTGCACATGAGGTGATCTAATTAACAGGACAATGGCTATTAGTGCTTCAAAGCCTCAACCTTTTGGGTTTTGATTTTTTTGTGTGTGTTTTGTTTGGGTTTTTTAATTGGGCCTTGAGGATGCCAGTACTGCAATCAAAAGTGTTTCTAAATAATTATGCACTCATTTAGGTGACTAACCACCTGAACTGCTGTAATTAGAACACTTGATACCAACAATTAATTATGTTAGCACTGCTGAAGGCTGTTTTTAAGACCTAGATACAGAAATACGTTCAAACAAAGAAAACCCCCAAAACAAGGGGATCTTTATTTCATTTGACACATGCCCACTGATTGTTCTCTGACAACAATCTGAGAACTCCTCTTGGAAGCCCTGTGTAAGAATTAAAATAAAAACTGGGAATAATGCTATCAAGAGTCCCACTGAAATGGAATTAACTTTTTTTATCCAAGGAACAGACATACAGACATTGCCTCAAAGCAGCTTTATCTTCTCCTTCAGTAACCGGCTTTATTCTGGATCTGAAGGAACTTACTGCAGAGATGAGGCAGCAGCTCAAGTATTCACATATTCAAGCCCAAAATTTCAGTGCTCCAAAAAGTGAAATAGGTCATTACCATCTGTCCATTTGGAGCTGAAATAAGAACATGCTGCTTCTCCTCTAATTCAATTCTCTTACGCAGAAGTTTCCCAGCATTCTGCTGTCCTCCAACAAATCCTCACAACTTTGAGGTGGCTTGATAATGAATTACAGGTGTAGTTTTCTAAAAGTTAACAAACCTATAAACTTCAACCCCATTCCAAAGGAACTTGACACAATTTATCTTTTTGCTTGGCTATTATGCAAAAAGAAACTATGCAAAATCTCAGGTTTGGCATGGATTCGAAACAAAACCACTTGAAAGGCTGCAATTTGAAGTGAATTTTCTTTGACAATTTCAGTTTGCCCAAACCTGAAACTCAAAGCAAACCTCAGGGCAGAAGTGTTCAACAGATAGATAGAAATCAACAGATGTTTACACAACACTCCATGAATCAAGGTACCTAACTTCACATGACATCAAGCAGAGGCTGACAAACCAGGAATCAGAGAGGAACATTTTTGAACACAATCTGCTTCACATTTAACAAAATAATTCATCTCTCCAATTACCAGTTTTCTCATAATCTCAAGTTTTAAGCTCTTCTCCTAACCTTAAAACTCCTATTATTATCACTTCAATCGTTCTCAAATTTTCAAGCCTCATCCTGTGAGAACTACAGGGGAAATAAAGCCATCTTATTCTGCCCAAACGCATCTTTAAATGTATTCTCTGTAGAACAATCACCTGTGTCTGGTGAGCTGGTGAACCAGTTGAGTCTGAGTGACAGCTGACAATTTCCCTGAAAGTGCCACAAGTATAATCAAGATAATTGATAATGGACACTCAGAGAATATGAAGACTCTTGAAAATGCACAGGAAGTTTTAAAAAATACATTATCTCTGTGTGTTGCTTTTCAGATACCTCAGGCTGCGTTTTGAAAACGCAGTTTCCATTCCTGGCAGCTGTAAAGTTAAACCCTGAAGGTGTTTACACACCTCTCCTACACCTTCCAAAAGAGCTCTTTAATGGAAGTACCGAGGGAATGGGGAACTAGTTGACTTTCCAAATGACTGAGGAAAAATACCTGCATAGGCCAAGATCTGTTCAGAATTAATGAAGGGCTTGATTCTGCACACCCACATCCAAGTAATTCTGTACATGAGTTATTTCCCTGAGCGCAGAAGTTGTGGAGAGGTACCAAACAGTATTCAAAATTAAAGTTTGCAACATGGCAGCCTAATTATGCAATAAAAAGTGGTGTTGAGGGAGTGTTCTTCACTTATTTATCCTATGTCTGCATGATTTTATTACGTATTTTTGTATCGTTCACAAGAAAATTGGGCATTTTGGAGACAGACGCATATGTGTATAAAACTCCACATTTAATACACTTCCATGAGTTAAGCTCTTTGGTAACTTTCAGAAAATAATTAAACATGCATTAAAGTATGTGCAAAATTCTGGGTTGTGAGCATAAATATGGATAAATACAAACCTGATTTATAAGCTCAAAATAATCTCTCAAGAGTGATTTAGCCATAGTTTTAATAGCATGAAAATGACCAATTTAAGGTCAGGAGTAATTTAGTTTTGACTGACTTGGCAATTCTTTGTTCTCTGGGTCATGTAAGTGTTGAGTAAATTATAAACCTGTAATTCTATCCTGAGGTCAAGGGACTTCAGAATTGATTTGATATATTGGTCTCCTGGAAAGTTCTTCCAAGGCCAGTACCCCCTAAACTGTGTTTATGAGTTGACTGCATTAATAACTGATAGAGTCATATAATATTAGCAGAGGTGAAATTAACCCTTGAAAAGAAGAGTATGTTCAAATGTGGGATTTTTCAGTGAGAGACAGCAAAACCAGATATATCTGTGACAAGTCAAGTTTCTACAGAGTATTGAAAAAAAAACCAAAACAAACATGATTGAAAAAAGGTGTAGGTGTTTGACTTCAGGACCAAAATCAGATTGACTGATCTCATGAACATTACCTGAGAAAAATTCTGTGTTTGTGAAGCAAAACTATTGCACTTACATCTTATTAGTGGCAAAAATAAATAAGCCATCAACTACTCTGACAGATTATGCCAGAAGCATAAATACATTAGAAAAAAAAGCAACTGCTCATTTAATGCAGGCTTTGCTCTATTCCATAACACTTGCCATTGAAAATCTGAGATGGGATGTAAAGTGAGATGTTTTCCATTCAAGAATTTAAGTGTGCATTAGAGCAGCACTTCTTAATTTTGAACCTTTTAATGTTTCCAAATGAAATCCATTGCACTGCTAAAGAAATACACTGGACAAAGAGCCTGGACTATTCTTTCATCATCAGGCAAACATTAAAGTTAATGGTCCTCAAAGTGTTTAGGGTTATTTCTTTTGCCCAGCGTCACAGTCCTGAACTTATTAGTAAGAGGTGTATTCAGATTACTCTGTTCAGTTCTGATTTAAAAGAAACTCAACAGTAATCACAATCACAATCTGAAATCTTGAAATCCTTAAGAATAACCTGGTGCTAACCTTGAGCACTCCTGTGAAAAATCAGAATTAGGTCCTCCCCACCTCCAAGGCTGTAGAGTTCATACGAATGTGAATATCTCCTGTTAACTATGAATGTTTCTCCTGGACAGTCCTTGGATATCTCCTTTCACTGCTTTCAAATTCCTAGCAAGAGCACTAACTTCACTTTTACTGTATAAAAATCCAATCCAGTTGGTTAGATTGATGATCAATAAAGACATGCCCAGGTTAAAGAAATAGCAGCATCAGAATTAAAACTGCTCAGGCTCTTCCCACAATGGGTTACAGAGTTTGACCTGGTCACACAGTAAAAACCACTTTGAAAAGAGGCATTATAATGCTGAAACAACTTCAGGCCCTTCCCAGGTCCTGTCCCTGGTCCCAGAGAGCAGAGCTCAGTGCCTGCCCCTCCTCTGCCCCTCACGAGAAGCTGGAACTGCGATGTCTCCCCTCAGTCTCCTCCAGCTGAACAGACCAGGTGTCCTCAGCTGCTCCTCACACGGCTTCCCCTCAAGGCCCTTCACCATCCCTGTGCCCTCCTTTGGATGCTCTGTAACAGTTTAATGTCTTTCTCACATGGTGGCACCCAAAACTTCACACAGTATTTGAGGTGAGGCCGCTCCAGCCCAGAGCGGAGCAGGACAATCCCCTCCCTGGCCCGGCCAGCGATGCTGTGCCTGATGCCCCCAGGACAGGGATGTCCCTCCTGGCTCCAGGGCACTGCTGCCTCAGGTCCAACTGGCCATGAACCAGGACCCCCAGGTCCCTTTCCCTGGCACTGCTTTCCAGCCTCTCATTCCCAGTCTGTCCATACATCCAGGGGTGCCCCATCCCAGGTGCAGAATCTGGCACTGTCCCTTTTGATCTTCACATGGTTGGTGACTGCCCAGCCCCGTCATTTGTCCTGGTCTCTCTGCAGCGCCTCTCTGCCTTCAAAGGAGCCGACAGCACCTCCCAGTTTACTGTCATCAGAAAACTGATTCAGTGTTCCCTAGGGTGCTGTGTCCAGGCCATTAATGAGGATGTTGAAGAGCCCAACACTGATGATGGAGCCCTGCAGAACCCCACTGGTGACCAGTGCCAGCCTAGTGTCACCCCAGTCAGTCACCCTTTGTGCCCGACCTGTGAGCCCATTGCTCACCCATCATGTAACATGGCTATCCAGCTGTGGGCTGGACAGTTTGTCTGGAAGAATCCTGTGAGAAACAGCATCAAAAGCTTTGCTGAAGTCCAAAAAGATTCATCTCCTGGCTGTCCTGGATCAGCCAGCTGGGTTATCCTGTCACAGAAGGAAATCAGGTTTGACAAGCAGAACTTTGCCTCAGGAAGACATGCTGGCTGTGACCAATGACTTTGACGTGGTCCAGGTGTTTTTCAATACCTGCCAGAATAATCTTTTCCATGATTTTCCCAGGCACTGCAGTGAGACTGATGCAGCTCTGTAAATTGGCTCAGAGCTGTACCACAGGATGACGGGCAGAGCAGGGAGGAGAGGGATGTGCGGCTGGAGCAGGACCTGCCCATCAGTCATGGAGAGCTTTGTGTTGGCTCAGCCTCAGCCTGACTTGCTCCTTCAGCTCAGTGAAACCACGTGCTACAACAGGCATTTGACAGCTTGTAAAAAAATAGGTGAAGCCTGGCAGGTCTGAGAACCAAGTGCTGTAACTGCATCTGGCAGGGGAGGAGGGCAAATTAGCAGTGAAAACAGCCCGTGCTGATTTGAGAATGAGGGCACTCGAATTGGCTGGCTGTGAGCTCGCTTACGTAAGTATTATTTACATTGTATGCAAGGTAGAACTCATCTCCTTATGCTGAGCTCAGGGCACTGGCACATTCCTCGCTGAGGGTCAGAGGGAGTTTAGCTCAGGTTTAGGCTCTAACAACATCAGCAGAAGGGTGAGGGCTTGAAGCAAGGACTCAAATCTGGGTTTAACTTGCATTAAAAACTTCTCCCCAAGTAGTCTGTGAGTAGCAGCCTCTGACTGTTCACTGTGAAAAGCAGTAAATTTGAATGGATGACGTGCGGAACAGAAGATTTAGTGACTAAAGGCTGCCCTCTGTAACACACAGAGTTCCTATAGTTGCAGTCAGTGTTTTGCTTTCTGATCTCTGTCGAAAGCATCTTCTTAATTCTACATTTGAGTTTCTTGGTGTATCAGTACCACAAAATAAAATTTCAGTTTGCTAACATTTATCAGCTGTATTTTAAATGAAAGCTAAACTTCCCTCCTCCCTCATTTTAGATAATATATACTGTATGGAGAGTACATGCTGTATTGTATATTTTCTATAAAAACATTACATTTTTAACTTCCTTGGGACCGTGTATATAAATATTTGTACATGAAATTATAAGATAGGCTTTGAAATTTATGCCATAAATTTCTGTTAATGTTCTAAAAATATTTGTCCAGGCAAATGAAATTGCAGTAAAATATTTTACTACAGATCAGTCAAAGGTTCTCAAAACTTTATCTTCCTAAAAAACAATCTTTCAAGCTATAAAACAGAGTTCCATTTTAGATATCAAAAAGGCAAATTTAACCAGCTTGATTTGATTAATACCAAGCAGTTTAACATCTTTGAAAACACTGAGAACTAAGGTGAAATAAAGTCAAGTTGGAAGCATTTTCTCTTATTACATATATGTTTCAATTTTGTTTTCTAGAAACTTATACTGTTAGAGGCAAATGGCAGTGGATGGGGGATTATGTGCATATTTCCCATTGCAATTAGCACTAACGAGAGCAGGACGTGTTGCCCAGCACACAAACTCCAAGTATACAAACTGTTAACAAATCTGACTCCTCACAAGCCAGAAAATTAATGCTGCATTCAGAGCGACGTGTGATCCCAGATATACTTCCGAACACGCTCCTTGGGGTGTCCCAACACCTCTGTCAGGAGCTCAGCCCCACCTGGAGACTCCCAATGGCTTTTACCACCCACAGTGGAAGCTCCTGGGCGGTGAGGAAGAGCCCTGTTCTTCACCACCATTTCTGCTCACACAAAAAGTCCCTTTAATGGCAGCAGCTTTCCCTCAGGAAGGTTCCAAACAGCCCCCAAATCACAGGCACGGTATCAACAGTTTTCCAGTGTGTCTTCATGGAAATCCTTCTCTAAATCCCCACCTAAAGACCGTGGTCAGGTGAGCTGGAGTCCCCAGGAGCTCACAGCTTTCCCACAAGCTCGGCATAGCTGCAGACACCTCTGAGCCCACCTCACACCTCACAGCTCACCCCCAGCATTCCGGCCAACCCCAGCTCCTGTGGGAGAAGGCTCCTCACCGCACTCTGCAGCCCCCGCTCCCCACCCTGCTCACGCTGCCTGGCCCCGACCACCTGCAAATGCCAGCTGCCAAAGCTTGTTCCCTGCCCTGCCTTCTCTGTAGGAACCCCACACCTCTGGATGCCAACACCCCTCGCGGCGCCCGTGCTGCACACACGGAGCAGCTGCCCAGTGCCGAGGGGATGTTTCAGGTAATGGGTGCCAAGGGAACAGCACAGAGAGATTCACGGGCTGTGGGCACAGACTCACCTTCAGGAATTTACACCAGCAATTTACTAATCCCCATGAATCTTTTAGATGTGCCCAAATTCTTCTTCCCCTTGCGGCATTAGTGTGTTGCCCAGCAGATGGAAATAGTTTTTCTTCCCATCATTCACGTGTCAGCAGCAAGAAACAACTCCTTGGGCTCAATTTTGCAATTTTTTTTTTTTTTTTTTTACGGGGGGAGGGCATATTTTTGTTCTTCTTTTCAGATTTAACACAAATTTCATGTAGTTAATGTCTCGCCTCTAAACACCGCAATCTTATGGTCATCTCAGATGTTGTTCAAAACAAGAGAAACAAGAACACCAGTAGTGACACCCAGATCTCTAAAACCAGATCTCTACATAAAGCTTGCAATGGATTCTGGTAAGACAGGACAGAGGAAGAATTTGTTACATAACAGTATGTGTCTGTACCTCCTTTGGCGCCGGCCCACAGAACAGTTTTACAACTAAAGTTTTGAATCAAGGATAGGATGGCACTGCGTCATTACCGCCCAGGTATATTTTTGCTTTTTTGAACAACAGCAAATGCCTTCCAGAAATAAAAATTGTTGATGAAATTTTGAAAAATAATACCAGGGTGGCAGCATCAACCAAAAAAGTTTAGGAAATGCCATATGTTAGGTTCCTTCACAAACTCAGTTGAAGCCTCTATGCATTAGCATTATATTAGGATTGCTGGAGTCTTCAAAATGAGTGAAAATATCTTCAGATACTATCTTCTGCACTATACTCAGCAGAGATTGGAGACAGTTTGCATTACAATGTATTCATTACTACTACTGACTTATCTTGACTTTTGCAAGAAAGTTCAGGTGACTGCAGTTTTCATGCGGGTTTTTTGTTTCATTTGGGTTGTTTGTTTTGGTTTTCTTTTAATGTAAAGAAAATGCCATGCAGTAAAAATAGCACCCCAGTAGGGAAGCTTCAGTTCTTGTACTTATTTAAAATCTGGGTCACTGCACAAACATTGAAATAATCCTAAACCAAACAGACAGCCCATGCTTACAGCTAAAGAAAGGTGGTGGGGAAATTAAGTGCCTGGGTTGAACTAACAAAGGTGAGAGACTGAAACACTTGAAGAGGGACTGGTCACGTAATTCAGCCACTAACCAGCTTCAGCTGGGAAGGAAAAACTGAGGCCACCACAGGTGTGTCTTTCTTCACACACGATAGCACACTGCAGAGTCAGCAACACGAAAATTGAAAACTTTGTTTGTCAAAGGTCTGAACTAATGTGCACACAACCATGTAAGCCATGTAAGAGGCATTTGCACCAAATTGGAAGTTAGGCTAGGCTCAGATGTCTGTGTGGCTTTCCCAGTGATGGTGGCTACTGTGTGTTCCTCAGAGGCCTTACTTTTGTCCAAGAAGCTGATTGCAACTCAGTGAAGAACTAAAGAAGTCGCAATGGACAGATGACACAATGTCCCACTATATAAAAACCCCAAAAGCATTGAACAAAAAACTTAGTACAAAAGCTTTCTATTCACGTCACATAACTGTAGATGTTTTTTACACCTGGAAAATCAGACAGCTCAAATCAGTGTTCACAGAGGAACTTAATTTCAGTTCTTTGGGTTTTTTTAAACATACTTGTGCTCATAGTTTGCAAACTTAAGCCATGGTGCCTAACAGAGGTGGCTTTGTGTCAGAAATGCAGAATACAAACTTTTAACTCAGACATTAACTCAGATCCACTGCAGCAAATCAGGATGGGAGACAGACACAAAAGCTAAAAGTTTAATGAAAAAATGCAACAAAACAACAAAACCCTACTGCTGAAACTTCTGACTTTTCTGCCTTTGACTTCATGACCATAAGGTTTCACTAGAAGAGTGTTTGCATTGAATATATTTTCTTTGCATTCTTTTTGGAGATGGATTCACATAAGAATTGTGTCTTTGTTTCCTGGGATTCCATCTGCTGCCACTGCTTGTTGCTCACCTGAAGCCATAACCCTCTGTGTGAGCCTCTCACAAATGGCTCTTGTGGACACAATTCAGGGCTTCAGGTGAGGAACAGTTACAAGAGTAAGATTAACTCCTCAGATAAAAAGGTCTCCTTTTCATTCAAACTTCCTTGATAATAAAGAATGAGAGAGAGTGGGGAAAAAAATAAAAGAGGGAACAGAATAAAAAGCAGTGACAGAAGTGTTCCTAAAGAAAAAATTGCTCTGAACTTTTTCTTCAGAAGAGTTCCTGCCTACATGGAAAGGGTGCTGGGTTGACAGAATGGGTACCATGAACTCCCTCAGAATTAGATGATGTTCTGCCAGAGCTATAAAAAACGTGTGAGAATGAAGCAGCTTAGTCATCACTAAAATCACAATCGTACACTCATCCAGATTGGAAGAGCAGTTCGATCCCTTGTTAGCTCAGGGCTAATGTCAAAGTTAGGTCAGGTTGCTCAGGTTTTGAGAATCTTTGGTACAGAATCTCCAGTTATGAGGTAATAATAACCCCAGAGGCCCATCAGGCTGGCAAGACGTATTCCAGTATCACATAAAGGAACTGGGATCAGCTTTGTGGCATGAAAATCACCAGCACACTACACAGAAATACAAATAAGGACAACACTACAACTGCAAATGTTTAAGAAAATGTCAATCACCATATGAGAAGTTTATGGAAAGGATTTTGGAAGGGCAGCAGAAAGACCAGCTTCTTTCCCAAAAACTGCTAATGAACTGTTGTGTGACCGCAGGCGAAATCACTTCAGTGCTCCATCCTTCTGCTTCCCTCCCCACTGGGTCTATTTAGACTGGGAGTGCTCTAGGGACAGGGACTGTCTCTCCCTGTCTATTTACACAGCGTCTCGCACAGCCAGCCCCTGATCCTGCACGGGACCTGCAGATGCTATTGCATTACAGAAAAACAACTACAGTGACAAGGAAGATGTAACCAAGTTAGGCAAATGCGAGAGGGATTAAATTCACTCATGAGAAGCTTTGCTGGGTTTTTTGTTGAAGAGTTTAATATGACAGCAGATTTTAATGCACAGTTAGAGCAGGCAAAACCAGCAATGAAAATGCATGTAGGGGAAGAGCTGCACAAACGGAAGGCTAAAGATCAGCTTGGGGTCTGTTATTGGAACCTACAGTTAATCTGCTAGAGCTGATTCTTGTTGCATGTGATATAGCACGTTTTCATTTCCTTATTTTCAAAATGGGAAGATGTTTAAATGATTTTAGAGACAGAAAACAGATTAACAGTGATTGTGCTTGTTAGTGAAATTTCACCCAGTTGTCCCTCACAATGATACCAATAACTTGTTTCATATTCTTATCTTCAAGGGTATCCTCTTTATTTTCCAAGTTTCAGTGAGCCAGCTGTAATGACTTTTCAGTATTACCCTGAATTTCTTTCAAATTCATTTCAATCCTGTGTGAACTACCCATTTCTGAAGTCCATGAGAATATTATTGTAGACTCCAGCAGAATTTTTAGCTCCTTCCAAGAAATGCTTCTAAGAAGAAGGAAGAATATACCAATGCCTGATGAATCATTCATTTATTTTTTCATGTCAAGGGAAAAAGCAGTCTCAGGAGGAGGTAGCAGATAGTAAGCAAATAGATTAAGCAGCCTTGTTAGAAATATTTTTACTTTCTTCCTAAAATACACTTTAGGATGATATGACTTCATATACAAACAAATATCACTTGAAATGAGAGATCAAGAATTATTTTTTGGTGTTTCTCTATGGGGAATGTTTTTGGAAACACCTGATACCTGAGGCAGTCTACTCCATTTCAAAGGCAAGGGTTTGCTCTTTAGGAGTAACCTTTGCTAATGGCTGCAAACCTAGCAAGGCAGCAAAATCACTTTGATCTCGCTTTCAAAATGTTTTTGGAATTCATCCATTGCCAGGGAATGAGTTTCTTCTCCTGGAAAGCGCTGAACCCTTGCATTAATTATATTCCTCGATCAACAAAGTTGAATCTTAGCATTTTAGACGTACAATATGATTTGTATCAATACAAAAGTGCCTTCGCCATCTAAATATTCCAAAGATTTCTAGCTCCTTTTCTATTCCAGAAATAGAAGTGAAAATACTTCAGCCCCAAACATTTGTCACTTCTGTCTCAATGTAAGTTTTATAAGCAAGAAACTGCGCAGAAACTGCACAGTTACAGTGCATACAATCAGAAAAACTATACCGTACATTGTGTCAAGAGTTACCAAAATGGCTTTTTATTTTTGCGCAATGAAGTGGATGTCAGTGGATGTTTTAAATGCTGGATATCTGTACCTTTTAATACTATTAGACGATTTACCCGTGGACATAGTCCTGCATAACTTCAGATAAAAATAACTGGAACATGGAGGAGTTCAAGTCTGAAATGGACTTTGGACCTTTAATACAGTTTGATCAGGAAGTTTATAATTCTTGCTATATGGAATTCTTTAGTCTTAGGGAAACAAACCAAAAAATACCACCCTATCTGGAATTTGTTTGCTTAGTATTTTTTTCATTAGAACCAATTATTTGTCTTGTACTGCTGTTTTGCCCCAGCCAGAACTGAAGAGCTATACTCAATGAGCATTTTATCTTTGTGAGATCTCTTGGAATAAGTATTTTTCCCACAGAGGCAATCTAGTGTGCTGAATTGTTGAGGACTTAATAAAAGAACAAAAGTCAAAAGGAACAATGGAAATTTCACAGGCAATTCACAGCCCTTGCACTCAACTTGCACTAAAACACCCGTTGAAGAGCCAATGTATTAAAGAAATCACAGCCCACAAGGCAGAACTCTGAATATGAACTCTGCAGTCTGGTCTCCTGGTTTTGTGTATTTTACAGAGGTCAAACTGAGCCTAAAAGCAAGTGCACAAAATGAAGCATTGGACTAGCAGTTTAAAAGGTGAGAATTTAGTTATGTTTTATCTTAATTCTGCTTTCTAGTCTTAAAACTGTTGTTATTGGCTTGTAAGCCATGTATAAAAACAAATATTCACCCAAGAGAAATATTAATAATAATAAATACAGGATTACACAATCATTTGATCAACCCCATAAATTAACAAACCATAACAATCCAGTACACTGGGTATAATTACTTAAAAAGAAAGCAGAATAATTCAATTATGTATTTTAAACACTACCAGATATATGACCAAGTCATACAATATAAATCAAGATGAAGGTCTTACTTTCCATGTTCTTCATTCATATTTTGACAATAACATAATGCAAATGCAAAGTTTGACTTCAGATCAGAATATTGCTGAAAAGAGCAGATACTGATTCCTGACTGAGGTCCCCTTTGAAATATCACACAGCCTTTCTATCCTTGATGAATGATTTGGATGATATTTAAAATACATTTTATTATTTGACCTAGACAGATGAAATCACATTTATTCAACCTGGAATGAATTGAACTTACGGGTCTTCTCAGAGGTGTAATGCCACCCAAGCTCTGGTCAAAAGACTCACTGGTAGAAGCAAATCAGGCCTAATTTTGAATCAATATTCACCTTTGAGCTATAAAACATATTTACTGTGTTTGATGTGAATATTTAAGGAATTTGTGTTTGGGGAAAAAAATGGCAAAATGAGCTTTCAACATTGGGACTGTAAAAAAAAGAAGAATATTAATAAGACAACACTATATTTCTTACTCTTGTGGAAGGAAAGAGGAGGTAGAAAAAGAAACCTTAAGATGCAATATTTGCTTTTTTTAAGTGAGTAGACCTGACATTTCTCAGAGAGTGGCTGAGCACCTCCTTCAAAACGCACAGAGTCCCCCAGCCCCAACACATGTTGGCTTCCACTGCAGAATGCCTTCCTACGACGCTGCAGAGACACTTGACTTCCTCCTGGGGAAGTGCAGCTTTCTTCCCTAACAATGGCCCAACTGGTTTTCATAACGGAGATAAACGCTCCCTGCTGTGAATTGTAATAGAAAAACATGTCAAACAACCAACAATAAAAAGAAGCACAGCCAAAAGACTGGCTTTTCCTGTTTTTATGCGCAGCACAGAGGAAACCAAGCACGTGAACTGCACTTGGCTCCTTACAAGTCAAAATATCATTTCTTTTAAATGAGAAGAGGAAAAAATGCAACTCATTTCTGACCCTTTTTTCACTCTGAAGTGCAGACATGAAAACTGAACCCATTAGCACTTAGTTGCCAGAGGTTGTAATGAAACCTCTGACAATGTGAAAGTCATATGCTCTGTTAAAAAAAAAAAGATTTAAAAAAGGAATGGTTATTCAGTTTGGATTTTTCCACCCTTTTAAAAGCTGTTATAGTATGAGTGATAAGGACATCCAGCTGCCATTCTGATGACCCCATGGTATTTTCTAGTTTTATGTTCTCTGCTTTTGCTGACAAAAGGTCACTTGCTTAAACTCCCCTTCTCTTTCATCCCGTCATGTGCTTGCTTTCTCCTGCCCTGCATGCTTCTCTTCACTCCCTTAGTTTCCCCCCCAAGTAAGTTTTAATAGCCTACTAGTTTCATTTTGATGTCTCTAGTTAATTAGTTTGGTGAAATTCCCTTTCTTGCTGTCCTTCTCATCTGCTTAAACTGGGAGATGCCAGAAATGACGTTCTTTTCAGTGAGCATGTATGGGTCTACAAATTAATACTGGATCCCAGTTTGGGTTAAATTGTGCAGAAAATGGTCAAGGAGATCAAACACACCCACTGCCATGGCTGAAGACAATCCAGGTTTATGGTGCAGCCCTGACAATGGTGGATGAGCAGGTAAGAAAGTGTCATTTGGAGTCTGAACAGCTGCTTACAGTGCCGAGAGCCATTTTGATAAGAGTTAACTTCTGACAGTCCTGCTTTGACAGAGTGAACACGGCTGCTTGTTAGTGCTGTTCCTCAAGCAGAGATCTCATCTGTTCTGTTTTTCTGCTCCTCTCATTTGCTACCTGTAGCAGACTCCTGGAAGGAAATACTGGGGCATGTGCCAGGCACACTGCGCTTCACATGCAGCAGACCCACAGTATCTAATCGGTAAGTTTTTCTAGGAACACCAGAGCGCAGACAGGAAACCTGACACCTCCACGTCTCAGAACACTTCACTGAACATGCCTAGACTGACTCCACAGTGTGTATTTGGGTGCATCTGACTCATTAAACCTATAGAATCAATATTGGCTTGAGATCTGAGGAGTGCTATGCCACAGGTGCTGGGAAGGTGAGCAAGTATCACTGGGCGCCTCTTCTATTTTTCTTAAAGTATCCACATCACTGGCAGGTGATGAGGCTGGATGGACTCTTTATGCAGTATGTTCTTAGCTGGGAATCCTGCTGGTGAGAGATTGTGATGGGAGGTCTGAATCCTCCCAGGGGCCTCTGATGTTCAGCATTTCCACGTGGTACTTTTTGTTAGCTGCGATTCTAACTGCAACGAGCCCACTGCTGCTTGATTTTAAACCAAGCGTTTCAAAAGGGCAAAATTAACAGTGACTTCTTCTCGTGTTGCTGTTTATGTACTACATTTTAACATGCCCTTGCTCTATTTATAAAGCCAGCACCTCACACCCAGAAGTTGTGGTGATCTTAATCATGAACCCTAAATCTCCCAGAGCCTAAGAAGGTTCCTCACTCCCTCTCATGGTGGATGCCTGTGCTTTGGGAACAGAAGGCACTGGACTCCGTCTCTGTTTATAAAAGTGACATTCTAGACAAGCACAAATTGTGAGATTAGGAACAATAGATTAGAGAATGCAAGATGTTTGTAACTGTAATAAGGATGATTAGACTGTGAGGGGAATGGGAGAGGTCATGGAAACAGCAAGAGAGGAGTCACAACGAGAGGCCTCCAGTGTGTGGTTATCAGGAAGGCTGCTTCCACCCTGCTCTGGTTTCTGTTAACAAGACCCCAGCTTGGAGCCCATCTGAAGACTCTGAAATATAAATGCATTAAGGTACATTAGCTACTATGGCTATAAAGAACCTTAGAGTCATGACATTATCAGATACATGGGACAAAGAACAGATTCTCAGAGCAGCCAGAGAAAGCAAACAATTAATTACAAGAATAGCCTGCCCACATGTTGTTCTTCCCAGACCTGAGCCAGACACAAAACCTTCAAAAGGCATAAGTTAGATTTTAAGATGCTCCTAACCAAGGGAGATGCCGAAACTCACTTCCATTTGATGAAGAATTAAGTATTCTACAAAGCACAGTCATACACTATCTGTGCATGGTGTGGAGAAAAAAGAAATTGTTCACTTGGAAGCATAATGATGATCACGATCTCCGCGGCATTGCAGAAGATCCAGGAAAAGAAGTGGATGCTGGAGGATGTCTTGAGCCAATGGACTCAGACTGGGGTGGGAAAGGGTAGGAAATGGGCAAAGAATAAAGCACAATTTTTAGATGGCTGAAATTTTCTCTCTCCTCAAGTCACAGCTGCCAAATAGCCCACATAGAATCTTAGAATTGTTGTGATATTTAGGACAAGATTTTTTGCATCATTAGGTCAAATGTTAAAGACTGCTAATATTCTGAATATTCTCACAGTTATATTGGTCGATACTAACTACCTGTTTGCTCACTCACCAGATTTCTGACCTTTAGAATGAAAAAGAACCAGACCCTGTATTTCTGAGGGTTTATATCATATCAGAGAGGCAATGAGTGATATGTTGTAATGGTTGGAGAGTCTCCAGCTGCCACTAAAGAAGAGCGAGAGCAGTTTTTTCCAGGTAGGAATTAAGACCTCTTTTTTTTCCTAGTGACTGTCAGTCCTTATTACCACATTTTACTGAACTGGGGCCAAACACGTGAGCTGTTGGAAATGGTACCAGTCAGAAGGATGTCGTCATCTATACCATAAAGCTTAGGTTGCAGTTTTTAAATGCAGTGAATAGATGTAAATAAACATCCCCCTGTAAAGGATTGGAAAGAAGCAGCTGGCTGGGTTACATTACACTTGAGACTAGAAAAGGAAATTCAGTGAAAATAAAGGAGAACTGGTTAATTTGCGTTGTCAGTTCTTGTATTCCAACAAAGAAAAACTGAGACTTGGGAATTTTAAAAATATATCAGACTTTTAACAGTCAATTTTAAGAACTTGTTTAGGATTTGATAATTTAGAATCTTAAAGCTAAAGGTAGTAGAGGTGTTTACTAATTCAGGCTGCCCAGGAGTCCCTTCGTGCCAGAACTTGCCAGCAATGCCCACATCACAGTTGAAACTAGCACAATATTGGTGTGGCCCGTACAGGTGGGTGTCTCCTACTGTACATGACCAATGCCACATTCACCATTTCTGGACAAAATAAAGACATTTAGCCTCCTGAGAAACTGGCCCGTGCGAGGCACGATGAGCTCTGCCTACCGAACTGCAGCACTGAGGCTCTCAGCAGTAATTACGTTTTGATTCACGTTTGCAGAGATTTTTCTTTCCCATCCTACTCTTGAACTACTTCACTGAACTTCTGCATAGCGCGAAAATGAACCTACAAAGGAACAAAGAGACAGCTCCTAGAGACAAACACACCATGTGGAGTCACTTCCTCAGGCCCAGACCTGCTCACTCCCAGCTCCATGACCATCAATAACTTCACTGCCTTCAACGGCACTTTTTGCAAACCTGGACTGATGTTTGATGGGCAGAGGCCTCAGCCTTGGAACTGTAAATTCCCTACTTCTGAGCTAACATAAATAAATAATTAAGATTAAAATGATCCTGTCTATTCATAAAGATTTCCCTCATTTTTGTAAGACATACTTTTCCCATGTGAATGTCTTAAGTGCAGAACAGCTCTGATGATTAAAAGTGCACTGAGGAGCATCATTCCAGTGGGTATAACTAGCTCTGTCATGAGACATGTTTGTCAAATATTGAAAAGTGTATCAAATATTTACAAGACATTTTATATTTTTTTTTTCAAAAGCCATGTACAATATGTGGCCTTATGTTACCGCATATCTACTCTACTTTTCTTAATGCTTATTTAAAATCTTGGTCTGTCATAGTTGTGGTTCTCTAGCAATCTGACAAATGTGTAGTTACACTGCCTGTACTTTGTTTCTTTCCACAGCAGAAGCACAGAAAAAAATGTTTATAACTGACTGTGCAGTGACACACAGTCGCCACATCTTTGTTTTATTTCGCATGAGTTATCTACACTCTGTACTATTTCCTGTTATGTGTATGGCTGCCTTCTCCTGTTTTCAGCTCAGATCTGCTCCAAATAGGCAGAATCTGTTGATGTCTGTGCCTACAGCCCAGAAACAGAGTCTGTGGTTCAGCAAAGCACTTAAGGACAAAAATAATCTCTTTGTTACCCAGCAGAGCAATTTATTTCATTATGCAGGTGACCATTATTCTAAAAGGGGATGGAATGATTATTACTTGGTGCTAAAATTGTGGTGAATTGCACTGCTGGCCTAGGCAATGGAGGAATTAAAGGATGACCCTGAAGATTCAGCTGTAGTGAAACTGTTGGTGAAAACTTAGAGAGGAAACAAGAGTAGTTTTCTCAGCTCTGTTTTCCTCTATTTTCCACAATAAACTGTGGTGGCAGACACAATTGAAGGAAAACGTGTCCATAACCCAGAACACCTTTTTCAAATGCACAGACATGCTTATGTTTCAGCTGTGTTTATAAACTGGCATTTTCCAGCATTAGTAGTAAACCAAGTGACTGTAAATGCATATTTTGCTTATTTAAACCAGACCCTTATGAACCATCTATATTTAAAAATAGAATCCTTGTATTTAATGTCACATCCCAGCAAAAATGTGAATGCATTAGAACCATGCCTTTCAGTATTGTTAAAAGTTATTTCCATCACAGATTTCCCTCTGTGTTTGCTCTTTGCCTTTGAAAGGAAGGAGGGCAAGCCTCCCTCTTCCATGACTTTCCATGTGGATCGTGCTTCTTCAGAGCAGATCCAGAAAAGAGCGAAGAGGGATCTGACATTTTTATTGCTGTGAGTCATCACCAGAGGGATTCTGAGATGCAAAGGTACCTGGAGGGATGTAAGTGAAGAGAGGAGGATTGAGCCTGATGGAACAGAGAGAAGCTACCCAGCCTGGAGAGAAGCAGAGCGTGCAAAAAAAGAGTTGTGTTCTGTAAAGAAAAATAAGCAAGGTTAGGAAAGGCATGAAAGGCCAGAAGAGAAGTTATTTAGGTATTTTGAAGATGAAGGAGTTGGCACTGAAGTGTACAGGAAAGCAGAAGCAAGAATTTCAAGTGTTTATCATGTGGTTCAAGGCATGAGGGGACTGTGAGCAATTTCAGGAGCAAGGATGTGAAGTACCAATACGTCACAATATTAGACAACAGCAGTGAGACCACTTCAGAACAAGGAGTCTATTTTTGGACATCAACTATGCCAAAAAAAACCATCCTCCAAGGGCTTCTCATATTTCTGGATGGAAAGGATTGTTGGGAGTGCATCAAGGAATATCTACAAGACTTACCTTTCTTCAGTTGCCACCTTAATGAAATATTTCAGTGGGATCCTGTCCATTGTTATACCGAATATTGTTACAGGACCTGGGGCCTTCGTGGCAGGGTCCAGCAAATCATTTCAGTCAGGGGACAGGAGGAATTCGTGTCCTCCAGCAAAGCACTTACACACACACATTCTGATATTTGTAGTGCAAGGGTTTATTGCTGATGACAGAGAGTAGGAGAGGAAGGGAGGGAAACAACTCTCTGCACAATGCAAGCCAGAAAATGTATGGAATGAAAACTCAGATACATCCCAGAAACATGAGAGAAGATCAGATTAATCTAGTCTTTTCTTTGCAATTTTTTTTAGTTTACCTTTTGGGATATAATTTATTCCTTGGGCTGAGGACACTGACTTAATAACTTGAGATGAAATACTGCATTTAGACTCACCTATGGATGGGCAGAATATATTTTATATTACTTATTCCAACATAATAGTAATCTCAAATGTATCTTTTCACTGCTCTAATGATGTTGTCATTATTTTTATATTTATGTTATTATTTTTATAGCAGGTGCTTCACAAAAATATTTAATATACCTATTGGTCATTAAACTTGGATTTCAGTATTTTAAGTATGGCAGGATACAATGACATGCTTTTAACTCCTTGATGGATAAGAATATACCTAATATGTAGTAAAATCCATAGTTTTCAGTAAATATATAATAGCTGTGAAGTTAGAATTATTTTTCCTCTTTATTTCTTCCTAATCACATGAAATTAAATGTTACTGGAGGTTAATGTTTGCTGCTGAAAAAAGATGGAATCAATACAACCTAGGACAGTTTACTATAAAAATTGAATATTTTCCAAACTGGTTTTTTTTGCAAGGGAAGCAGGGAAAATGAAGAAAAAGAAGAGGTGGGAAATGATTTAACTAGCTCTAGCCCTAGCTTTACAATTTTTAACTTCATTTGTTTTAAAATTACATCCTCCCTTGAAGCACATTTCTTATTTTATTTTGATGAGCAGCTCAGACAACTATTCACAAAGCCCTGGTAGAACACCCACCTACAAGAAGAGGTGAAGTTTATGCTCTAACATATATTACTGGAGAGTGCAATGAGCTCCTCCAAGCCCACGTGGCTCACCTCGTAATTAGTGCAAGGCATTACTGTAAGGGTGAGCAGATCACAGCCTGATACCCCAGAGCTCAGTCTGTTTATTGGATCTTGCCCTGAGCCCCGAGGGAATCCACAGCGACTTCTCCCCTCAGCTGCAGACTTTGTGGAGTCTCTGTAGCCTGGGAGTTTGGTAAACCCAAGACTCTCAAGATCTGTTTTGCTTTGGTTTTAAATCGGTGACTACGCAACAACACAAAATGTGATCGCCGCTGTCGTTTGTGGCGTCACCTCTCTGCCGTACCTAAAAGGCCATTTTAAAACCGTAGAGGAGCAGGCTTTAAAAATAATTATTTCAGGGGTAAAGAGAGCACTGATCAACAAGTAGGAGCAAGAGTATTTCATTTAGAGCAAGGCAAGCTCTTCCCCCACACCCCCCTGCCAGTGCCAGTGACCTGCTCACCCCCTGTCATTGCAGTCCTGGGCCCCTGCTTGGCTCTGCCAAAACCCCTCTCTCCTGACCCGTGACACCCCTGGCTCTTCCAGTCCTGGGGCTCCCAAAAGGCTCTGCCAGGAGCTCCTTTCTGCTGTGCCCCGAGCTCCCCGTGTTGCTCTGCCCGAGCTCTTGATCCCTGTGCACTCCTGGGCCCCTCCATCCTCTGTAAACAAGCCCCTGTCCTGACCTGCAGCAACCCTTCCCATTAGGATCCAGGGTCTCCTCCGAGCAGAGCCTGCCAATCATTCCAGACCACTGCCTAGGGGGGTTGGGGGGATTTTTCATCCTATTTTTGCTGCATGTGGGGGAAGGTGGGGAGGGAAAAGGAAAAGGCTGTTTTTAAAGCTTAATAGAATCAATGAAGAATTTAAAGAATACAGTTTATAACATGTTATGAAAACAAAGGCTTTGCCCTGGTTCACTGCAGCAAAATCACATGAAATGACACTTTTCTACTTGTGGGAACACAACATGGATTGAAATAGAAGGAAGGAGCACATAGGAAAGGATCAGTCAGAAGCAATCAGAGATCCTGACAGGCAAAAGAAAACCATAAATGTCTTTGTGTGCAGTTGGAGGTGCAGCCCTGCACAGCTCAGCCCTGCTCCCTCGTAGCATTCCCTGCTGATTTCCCATATTCAGCGGCTTTGCTCTCCCCCACCTTTTTGTATCCTTGCCCACGTGGGCCATAACCCATCAAATCTGATGCGCTGAGTCTCCTCAGCTCAAGGGGATGGGTTCACGTGCCTAGAGATACGTGTGACAAGACAGGCAAATTCAAGGATTCAAAATTTGAGGATTCAAACCACGAGACGATTGAGATAGAGATTTTTAATTTTTGCCTGTAGAGCTTCATTCAAAAAGGTGCATCTACAGCAATACTATCTTGAATTGTATTAATGTATGAGATGACAAACCTTAAATGCATAATCTACTACTAGAAATGAGGTAACTTCTGTTTCTTTCTTCTACGGCTTTTGTAAATTCTTGCCCTACAATCTTAAAATCTCAGTGTTCCCAGTCTGGATTTTTTTCCCCCCTCTGATCATTATCAGCATTTAAAATATTTATTTTGTGTTAACTTCTTACAGCTGTAACATCCTCTTTCCTTGGTTCTGACACAATGTGGGTTGAATACTCCAGGACTCTTCTACCCCCTCCCAACATGCTCCAGGCTTTTGGTTTCTTCACATCACCAGGAACATTTGTTTGCTGATAGTTGGTTTTTTAAAATCTTTAACTCTGTACATTTAGGAAGAGACATGAAAACAGTAACTTTCTGTGAATTCTTTCAGATTCATTAAATGTTTGTACTTCCCAGTTTTATGTCAAGACCACAGGTTGAAATTACTCTGATGCATTTGCTGATTGGTCTGTTTGGTGACTTGCTGGAAGCATCATCTCCTAGCTCAGATAAAAGCTGCCAATCATTAGAGACAAAAATGTTTATTCAGAAATTTCAAGGAGTTTTAGGATAGCTCTAGAGTCTACAACATGATGCACTGGGTGGAAAGTAATTTTAGACATGTATGGATCTTGCTGGGCTGAGCCAAAAAAGGAAAAGTGTTTCATGTCTGTGAAATTACGTTAAAAAATAAAATTTACATATATTTCTAAGGCAAAACTTAAGTTAAAATGTTCATGTTAGTACTGATAAAACTATTTAATAAAAAACTTCCTTTGGGTTTAATTTGGCCAAAAGAAATAAATTCTACCTGATTTCAAGAACAATATATGTATAACCAAAACCCATGTAATCTGAAATATCTAATCAGCCATAGCTACAGGGGATCGTCCCTGTGCTTAGACTATGATTCTGTTTTTGCCTGAGGTTCACTTTGCGTTCTAACCACAATATGAGGAAAAGAGCTGTTTGTTGGGTGTTTTGATGTTTGGTTTTTTTTTGGTTTTTTTTTTTTTAAGCTAAATATGCCCCCTGAGCAGTTTGCAATGGGTTTTATAAGGAAAACAGAACTGATTAAAAAATCTTCCTCTTTAAATGTATTGAAGGTGGGGGAAAATGGACCCATTAAAAGAATTGGAATCTTTTATTTCATAAAGCCCTAAAAAAGTTAAATGCAGAGTCAGGCATGAGACACATGTGATAATGCATTATAAATGAATTCCACGAAAAAGGCCTAGTTGAATTCAGCATTTACCACATCTTAAAGAGTATTTAGAAATGGCAAGACAGCAAGAGAGAGAGATGGCAGATCTCAGACTAGCTAGGAGATATTTATGGTATATATCATGAAACACAATCCTTCCAATTCCAAGGTTTAGATCTTCCTTTTCCAGCAGGACAGGGTACCAAGGGTTTGAGCTAGAGCAGGAGAGCCCAGAAGCAATTAAGCACAGCCAGCTAAGATACCTCTAGGAGTGGGTGCTGTACCTCCCACCCCAAACCCAGCAGCTCCAGGTGTATTTGACAACTTTCTGGGTCTAGTGCCAGGGATCCCAGCCCTGGGTTGTACCAAATCCTTGCAGAGTGAGGTAAGGAATTACAGTTCCTCACCTTCCCTCCTCTGTTTGTCCTGTGTCATCAGGTTCTGCCTGACCCACGGTTTGCAAACCAAAGGAAATGAATCAAGCTTAACCCTGCTCTTACTCAGCTGGTTTTCATGAGAGCTTTATTTTAGAAAACTCTTCCTCTACGCACCAATCTTCCTTCTCACGGTGATCCTATGAGCCTGACGCTGACTTGACTTCCACAACACCTGGTGAAACAGCCCTACTTCACTCCTGTTGCAGGAACAGCAGCAAATCCACAGGTCCGAGCAGGCTCTGGAGAGGGGCAGTGCCCACTGGGAGCTGCAGGTTCTGCAGGCTGTACTTCTACAGCACCGAAGACAAGACCCTAAGTAACTTAAACTACTTTATGCAGGTTTGATGCATTTCAAAGATCCCAGAAACTTGGTGAATGCAGGGCCTCAGTGTGAAAAATGCAAGCGTCTCACCCAAGGGAAAACAACAAAGATGTGCTGCTATTACAGGTGCACCTGAAGGAGAGACGTGGCTTGACAGGCGTCCATCACACCACCAACCTAACAAGGCCTTCAATCCATCTGGCACTACCCTCCAAAAGTGCACAGGGAGAATGTAGGTGCAGAAGGGCGCAGGCTGGGTTTTAAACAAGCTCCTGCTGTCTTTACTTGCCTCCCCAGGGTTTGTAGTGGCCCTAACACAAACCTTATTGAGCACAACCAACACGGGAGGATGGGGGAAGGGAGGGGTAGAAGCAGTCGTGGTTGGGATTGTGTGACTAAAATAAGGTATTGAATTTCTGGGTTTCACAATGAAACACTCCAGGACAAATGAGGTGCTGAAGCAGGATTTATAATTCATTGAGTAATAGGATTTTGTACTGTTTAGCAGGATTAGGCATGTTAAAGAAAGACCTATTTATTTCAGTCTGACAATGGATGAGAAAAGTGTATAGTGCTCTTCGTTGTTATTTTAAGCAATTTACAGGATTACTCAGTAGTGGAGGCCCTGTGCTGCCCTATCTGCAACGCGTCACAGTCATGGTGATATTTGGATAATTGCAGTTTTCTCCATACAGTTTCAGAGTCCCAGCAGTTGAACGATCAAAGGTGTGAAGGTTGGTGGAGGGGAGGAGGGAGGGAAAGGAGGGATGTCAGGGGAGAAACAGTGGAAACCAATTAAAACACTCCCTTATTAGGCCCATGACCTTAGTGACCTCAGCCCACCAAGCCTTTGGGACAGCATGTTCTGTGACTTAATGGTTTTTTTCAGGGGTTTTATGCTAAAGTGCTGACTGTGCTTTCTCCAACGATGTCTGCCATTGACATGGGGACCAAAACCTCTCTTGCAAAGTGGTTGGAGGGGGAAATTGTTTTTCTCTAACACTCAGGATGAGATTTCCTGTTACAGACATTATTTTGTTCCCTCCTGCTCCTTTCTTAAAAAAAAAAAAAGAAAAAAAAGAAAGAAAACAAACAAACAAGATGCACAGCTTTCTGACTTTTTCCTTTCTTAATATATGACAGTTTTCATGCAGTTGTTTATTTACATTGGCCAATGTGGAAATAAAACTATCAGCACATCCAAGCTAAGGTTTCAGAGCAAAAGGCATGTGCAGAGCAAGCGGGACTTTTCCCAGCAGTGTTTATTCTTAAGCAAATGTATGAAATGGCAACTTCTGTCAGGAAAAGTGCTCAGGTCAGGGAAGAGAAGCTGAAAGCCAGATTATTCCTTGGGAATCTGAAATGCAGCTTAGTTAAACCAGTATTAGTCCTTCACAACGAAGTTTTTAATTGTCACCACTTTCTTTCTGAATTTAAAACATCTAAGGCAGTTTTAAAAACTCAAATCCTTTCTCTCCAGAAACTCAGATGGCCAAACTCCACTGCCAATTAAATTAAAGAATTCCTGTGGAAATTTGCAGAGGTTGCATAATGCCCAGCTCTAGGCAATTTTAACCCCAAAAATAAGCCCCGGAGGCATGATCACATCGCTCTCAAAACCCTTGAGCTCTGCTCTAAGCAAGAGAATGTCCATGTTTCTTCTGGAAACCCCATTATTGCTGAAGAAACTGGAAAACTAGGTGCCTGAACTGGGATGGATTTCTGCTGGACACTGCATTACAAATATAATACAGAGAAAATGAAAACCTGCTTTTTATTCTTTCTAGTAGATGGAACATGAGGCTCTTTAGAGCAGGAAAAAATGGGTAATGGAAAACAACAAGAATCTTTAAAATCTTTGTCACAGGCTCATTTGCTGCTGTTCTCAGCATTTAACTACTGGCACATACTCCGCTCGCAGAACAGGGTGACAACTGAGGTGGGCACCTACCTCATTTCCCTTCCTACCTAAAGGAAGAGCAAAACCTAGTAAAAAACCCTCTGAAGAGCAGACTAAATTTTGTACATGTACCTATTTTAAGCAGCACCTGCAGAAGGTTGTTACATTCTCACGGTCTCCACAGAAAGAACTGAATTATCATCACGTCAGGGACTTTCTGGTCTTATGGCAGCAATAACAAAAACCTGCAAGTTTTGTTCTTCTCACAATCTGAAAGCAGATATTAAATATTTGACAATGCTAATCATCACGTGGCAGAATTAATTAGGAAACAATCTCTTGAAAATTGGCCATTAGTGCAGGCAGAGACAGAACAGAGGGGGGTCAATGATCTAACAAAATGGTCATTAGCAGCAGCTTAAATACTGTGATTTGACTGGATTCTTGCTAGGATCTAAACCAGCAGGTTACCCAGCAACGAATAATAAAAATGGGGTCATAAAAATATATTCATGCAATCTGGCAACAAACACTAATCCGAAAGACAGGACAAATTATTTTGGACCACAGCATTGTGGATGGTCAGTATCATATTTGCTGCTCAGAAAATGTTTAGCTGAGACGTGAAACACTTTTTCCAACCAGAATTGTACCTCAGAGAATTCCTAGGAGGTGAATGTGCCAGGTTTTAAAAGTAGTTGGTATGCTGACCATGACATAGAGAAATACGTAAAATATTGCGGATAAAAAGCAAATTTGGGCACTCATGGATGTGCTTGTTTACAGGCATGAGATCAGAGCTCTGAAGCAGCTAATGAACATTTGCTCTTGTGACCTCGTGGACAGTCTTATGATACTCCATGACTTTCTCAGAACCCCACGCCACTGGCAGCAAGGGATTATGTAGGAATTGTTGGAAGTCCAGCTCCCAGGACTCATGAAAAATCTGTGTGTGCATGATGTCTGTGATTCAAAGCTTGGAATAAAACGTGGAAGAATTGAAAATTAATCATAATAATGCAGCATTTTGTGATTTTTGAGGTTTCTGGCTTGCAGTTTTGGAATGTCTTGGAATGGCAATACTGGCTGAACTTTTGGCTGCACTGCTCATTAGATACAATAAGAGGTCTATAAGCACATTAGGAGAGGCAGAAGACCTGCAATTATTAACTTATCTATTGGTTTTGTACAACAACTTCAAATTGCATTTAGAATCCAAACCTAAAAACAGCCCCACCATGTCATATTTCTTCAAAGAGTACAGTTAAAATGTCACTTTAGAAGTCATACTATGAGATTATATTTTTAGACTTTAGATTTTTAATCCATTTCAACATGTAAAATACTATTAGTACCCTGTGCTTGACGTTCTGAGAAGCACCCACCTGACTCATTCTGACCAGTGAGTAAAAGTGGCTAGTGAGAAGACAACCAAATCCATCAAAATGATGCTTAAATTATTCACTTTAGCCCCATTTGTGCTGTCAGTGGTTGGTGCTCAAAAGTAGACTGAGAGGTCACATCTGAAATGTATTTTCCATCTATAGTTGTTAGGAACAGCAATTATCAACAAGACAGTCATGTTCCATCACCTACAAAATAATGTAAGAATTCTGTGAGATGTGCTTTGAGGAGGATTAAGGTGATTTTAAGTCAAGGACCTCATCAGAAATGAGCTGATGTCTGCATGCTAGGCAACTGCACTGGGAATTTATCCACGCACAGTCTTTCCAGTCATTGTCTTTTACGCTATTATAGCTGGAGCCGTGTTTTAACACACTGATTCTTTAACCCGAATTATATTACAATACTTTGGATTGCTACTTTATTTAAAGACATTATTTTAGTAGCACACAGCATGTGAGTAATGTTGGCAGGATCTGGCCAGTTCTCCAAAGAAAAGATTCCACTATTCTTATGAAGTGTGGGATAAGGTTCCTCACTAGTACCTTGAAGTAATCCATGAACAATTCTTGAGCTCAGCAAAGCTCAGTACCAAACCCTTCTTTTATAATGATAAATCAACAATTAAATAGGTGGCAAAAAAACCTGAAGAATGACTGCAAACGTTTCAATTAGTTCTGCTTGGATATCGTAACATTCATATTCCTCTGAGCCACCAGTTCCCAAGGATTAGTTCTGATAGACACAACTTGCAGTACTTGTTCACAATATTTGCTAAAAAACCTGGTGTTTCAGTTCTGCAAACTCAAAACACCTGTCTATACAGTCCAAGCAAATTCATTACAAACCAAAATCGACTGCAAGGCAGCATGAGAGTAGAATGCTGGTTCAAATGCTTAGATTTAAGAATCAAACTAGGAAAGGCTTTTGAAAAATACATCAAACATGTCTTAGAACAAAAACAGAATGTATTTTAAACGTGGATATTAGGCAGGCATTTGTTACTAAACAGTAACTAAAAATCCAAGGTGTAGAATATTAACTTTCCACTGCTGGTTCAAGTGATTTAAAGCCTGACACTGTCCAAAGGATGTGTAAATTCTCTCTCCCGCTACTGGAAAAGGAATGAAAGTACCGCCACGGCCACGGTAAAAGAGCAGAGTCATGAGTGTGCAGTTTGCCATGACAACACGGGACACGTCCCACAGGCTCCACAGCAGAGCTGAGAGTTCTGCCACAGAGGCAGCGGAATTTTATCTTGCTCAAATACTGCCATGTCCACAAAACCCCCATAGGAACAGGCTCAGTTCTGTGATGCCCCCAAAGCCTTAATTCTGTCAGAGTCCAGGCTGGGCCAGTATCAGTTTGGAAGGCAATTAATGTCATGAGAGTGGGCAGCTCTGGGATTGCAACAATCTACTCAGGAGTCAGTCCCTTTGCTGGGAAAGAGTAAATATTACTCTTTTCTATCATTTATCGGACTTGCACTTTTTGGTTTTCCATCGTGTCTAACACAATGACACCTTGGTGTCCAGAAACACAAATGATAAGCAAAATTATCCCTGGTGAAGGGCATGTATTTGTTATGGGTTTTTTCCACTGGTTACAGCGCAGAGTTTGTTTATAAGAGAACATGTCAGTACCCATGCACAGCTGAAACAGCACATACTCCAAAACCCAGTGACCTGTTTGTTCTTTCCAGCCCTCTGAAACCTGAAGTAGGATATTTTCTCTACTGATAGATGACCCACAGCTTCCAGACGTCAAGCTGCTTTACAATGTCAGCTGAGGTACTCAACATCATCAGTCATTTTTAAAAATGTTAGTCCTCTTCCCTGGGACACCGGCTGTAGATGAGTCCACCCAGGAAGAAATCTGACTCCCTGTTTAAATTAAATACATTGTGCTTCTGCAGTAATGACACTGGATACTGGACTGACCTTCCTAAATGTAACAAATGCTTGTCTGTTTAGTTAAATTTAATGCTCTGACCTTCTTTCCCCACAGGAATTGTGATTTGTTATTAGCCAACCAAGAGACATTTCTGTCATACAGCATTTAGAGACAAAGATTTGGAGAAAACTTTGTGGTTTTGATATGCGCTTTTTTTTTTTTTTTTTTGAAAGGGGGCAGTTCAATTTCACCTA
>VZTI01003573.1:285910-340798 GCA_013397865.1 Struthidea cinerea
AAAAAAAAAAAAAAAAGATTGTTTTACCTAATGAAAACAGGCCTGCTGAAAATACAGCATCTTCTATTGAATCATAGCTCAAAATAAATGGAGGCTTATAAATGCCAAGCTGAAACAGAGTAATGTCTTGCCTTAAAATCAGAGTTTAATTTACCCAGGGGATAACAAACAATTGGGCAGATTCCTTCTGCAACTGAAGAGAAGCTCTCACTATTACAGGCTGTCTTCCAGGCTATGTAGCAGAGCGAAGGAAGACAATCAGGGAAAAAGTGTAATTTCATAGAAGTATCTGACCCTGTACCTGTAGTAACAAGAAGCCACATCTAGTTGCCACAGATGTTCCTTCTGATGAATGAAATACAACACAACCACTCTTTCCATATGGCAAAATGATTTGTTCTCTCTTATTCCAGCTGTATATGGATGTAACTCACTGCTCTGACAGGTTCTTGGCAGCAGGGCTGAAAAAAGGCGATCAAGTTCAATGATAAGTACCTGTGAAAGAAAGGACACTGGTTTGCCTGGCTAAGTGGGATGTAAATTCCCAGCCTACACGAGAGGAAAATGCTCCTTCAGCATCAGGTCCCACGCAGTGAGGAATTACCTGGGCACAGGAGAGATTCTCTGTGACTGGAGGGAATATCTACACGTAACAGGTTTCTGGGATTTGCACATGGAGGTCAGCTCAAGGAATGGAGGGCAAGGCCAGGGAAAGAGTCCTGCTTTAGCTCCAGTGGTGTAGGAAAGGATGGAAGAACTGTTGCTGTGCTTCATTTGCAGGTCCAAGCTGCAGCCTCTGAGCCTCCAACACATGGAGAACAAAGAGCAGAGCAATGCAGGGTTTACAAAACTCAGGGAGATGACACAATTATTAAGGCTAGGAAGGAATTCGGGGCCAAGTGTGATTGCACCAGAGGTGAAGGAAAATCTCACTGCAATCCTTGAAGCAGCAGCTTGGCCAGGCCAGCAGGATTAACACCTCCAGGGTCTGCAAACACATCATCAGAACTTTAAGAAGCAAAGTGCTCAGCACTTTGGTTTCATCTCTTCTCAAACTTTGTGAGCCAACAGCAGAGTTCTGAATAAATGAAGTTTACCTACACTGTGTTCTAGAAGACCAGTGCACAAGAGCTGCAGTAGTTCATCCTGGGTGTTACCGAAGGAGTTTCAGTTCCAGTCAATCCTTTTAATTGGCAACTTTTGGCATTCAACCAAACAGTTGTGACTTAATAGGATCTGCAAGTTAAAATTAAAATCCTGCATGCCTGTCTGTTTCAGTTCTTATCCCACACTTCCTCCCTGGGCAGAACACCTCAGTTCAGAGCCTTAGAGGCAGAAAAGAGACACAAGCTCAGCAAACTCACAGCTTTGGAGATGCATGGAAGACGTGATACAGCGTATTCCTGAATCCAGCAAAAAGAACTTTAGAGGAAGCATAGGGCTGAAACTCCAATTCAGAATACTTTTTTTGAGACATTTCATTCCCTTACTTCAAATAACAAAAGGGATTCTGATACCTGCTCAACCAAGGGATTAGAAATAATGAACAACTGCTGTGTTTTTACGTTATTTTAACTGCATGGAAAGGAAACAATTTACGTTACGTAGCATAGGCCAGCACTTATAAAAAATTACTTATATGTGCTGTAACTACTGAGGACAACTCTGAAAGACATTAGCAGCAATAATTTCAATCACAGATCAACTGTGAATTTTTCCTTCACTTTTTTATTTACATTCCTTTTCCTCTTCCAGGCTTTTTCTTCCCTTCATCTTTTTTTCCGCCTCACATTTCTATTCAAACAAGTCGGCCAAATGCTTTAAACAATAAAATGTGTAGCAAATTCAGTATCTGGCAGCTCCTTGCCCTTTTGCACAATGAACATACACTGTGTTTTCTACTGCAACCTCCAGGCTTTGCAGACTTGGGAGTCACTGTGCTTTTGTATACCAATAAAAATAAATATACATGTATTTTTAAAAGTTGCTCTCAGAAGAGCTTATAACCAAAATAGTTTCCTGCTTTATACTCTGCAGTAAACAAAGCAGAGATCAGAGTCACAAACTGAGAAATGCTGAGACTGATGTTTCCAAAAATTTGCTGTCAAGTATCTCTTAAGTGCATATGTAACATTTATTATTCCCTGTGAACACTGCGTAAGGAAAAGTTCAGCAAATTTGTTAGAAATTCTTATTTTAAGATGATTTAAGACTTCATAAACCTCTGTTGATAACAAAACAATAGGGGTAAGATAATAAGTTTCTACCCTTGATTACTTTTCTGCTTTAGTGGGGTGCTCCCACTGTGACCTGCACCAGACATTTATCTGCAAGAGAGAGGAACAGAGGGAAACTCAGGCCGAGTGATTAAAGCTGATGTCTCCTTTCTCCAGACACGTGCACGGGCTTAATCAACCCGACGCCAGCAGTCTCCCTCTTCCCATCTGAGCCCGACAGATCCCACCCCTGTCCAGGTCTGTGGGAGGATGGATGTGTGGGGTGGAGCGAGCAGGGAGAGCTGCCTGAGGCTGATCCCTGTCTCTGCCACTGTCCCGCACCCTGCAGCGCACACAGAGTGTCCGTGAACAGGATGGGATTGCTCTGTTTTTATCCCCAGATGAGAATGGCAATGCTTCCAGCATTAATGAGCCTGCCTCTCTGAAGCGTTGAGTTGTCCATCCCCACATCCTACATCAGTCAAACAGGAAACACATTGTGGCAATGGAGGTGCTTTTGAAAATTTCCCAATTCAGCTTACACACACTGACCTAAGAGGATTTTTTAAAGCAACACCTATTAGGCTTGTATATGAAAGCAGTGACTGTTCCAGGCCAGGATTTTCCTCAGGGGCAGAAGCCAAACAAAAACCTGTAACTCAATCTCCAGCATCCACTCTCCCCCACGAAAAACGCCAGCAATGCTGCAATTCAGGAAGAAAAACAGTTGGCATAATAAATGTCTCTGGGCTCAACTTGTCCTCGCTGAGGGTAATATTGGGTTCTCCTCTAAATAAAAACATCCCAAGAGGATGAAATGCTAGGACAGTAAATATTATGTTTTAAGAGGAGGAGAGGCGGACCTGCCAGCTGTCTTAAACTGAAATCCAGGAAAAATCCCATTTCTTCCCCCTATCCCTACACAATTTGATATTTTAAGGTCCAAATGAGGAACCACACTTATGCACAGGATGCAGAGAAAGGCACTGAACAAAATGCATGACTGTGGAACACTTTAAGTAGTTCAGGTAATCTAGAATCAAACTCAAAAAATCTAGTTTCAGATTTATAAGTTTACAAAAAATTCTGAGTATGAGAGTGAGAGATGACTAAAATAATTACAACAGTAAGACAAATTACAACTGTGTATCTGAAGTGAAAACCCATTCCTTTACAAATTCCTTCAATCTGCTAAAGTTCTATGATAAAAATTGTAATAAAATACTGAACGAGAAAAGTTCTTTTCAAACAGATCTTCAATAGGCTGTAAATAACTGGAAGATACCCTTTCATGGGAGGATATGGTTATTTGAATGGCATCTATTCTCAGCCATAAAACGTAAGGTGGATCCTTAATTTAGGAAAAGCAGGATAAAGAAGGATCCTGAGAATTCTAGACCTTCACAAAAATCCAGATATAGAAGAGGTCATTGACTCAAACGTAAGGGAGGAAAGAGAAGAACAACAGGGGGTGTCTTGACCCCAGTGTTTAAATAGTGGTCATATGGAAAGTGGCAGATGGACAATCCTGTCCCAACAAAATGTTCCTTAAAATTCTCTCTATTAAGATTTCTTTTTACTAAAAATTTAAAGGATAATGAGACAAAATTATCAGTATCTTTTTGATTGTTTCTTTTTGGAGTGCTGGTGCTTTTTCTCATACTTAGAGAAATATGCGTGCCAAAAGATGCCACATTTAATATTTAATAATTAATATTTAATATTATCATCACCCATGACAGCTGAGTGATGGATATTCCAGCAGTCTGGAGAAAGCAGGAGGTCATAGCATTTCACCTAAAATACTTTGAATTCCAAGTGATTCTGTATGTAAATAGCAGACACAGCCAGATATACACATAGCACAAAGTCTGCCAGGTTTCTTTTAAATCTTTTCGACACGAAGTGAATTTTGAAGAATAAAAATAAGGGGGGAAAAAAACCCACATAAAAAGAGGGAAATCAAGCTTTCCATACTTCTTGCTTTAAGTCTCAGTTGACAGCTGAGTCCTACAATTAACAAACTTCTGTTTCTGCCTGATCCTGCCACTGGGTAACAGTCCTGGGTTTGAGACACTGGAATCTGTTACCCATAAAATGACATTGATCCAATTCAGAATTGCCTGAACTGGATCAGATGGGAAAGCACAAGCACAAAAATTAAAGCAAGAGAGCTCCAAGTTTCCACTGATGTTTTCAATAATTAGATGAACAGAAAGATAAATTTTGAAAAACAAACAAAATCATTTCTGTTTAAAGAACGATGCTGTCACCTTGCTAACAGCCTTTCAAGAAATTAATCATGTGTGAGGAAGGAGAGATTATTTTCTTTCTAGTCAAGAACTGGTGAGTCACCACTGCTGTGGCTGCCAAGAAGCAATCACTACACTCATCCTTCTGCTTTCTTTAAGATTTATTTTCACGGGAACATCACGCATTTCACAGACCTACTGCCTTTTGCACCTGAGACACCTTTTTACCGACTGTTCCCTTTTCTGGCTGTCAAGTCTTTCTGTTACAGGCTCAAAAGACAGTGTGGAAAAGGCAGAGTCCCTTCTCTGGACCCTCCCAACCCTTTCTCTGTGGAATGAAGGCAGTTTTGCTCAGATCTGCATCACCCCACGTCAGCCAGGATTTACGTCTGGCATGTCTGAAAGCTTTCTTGGCTATGAAAATCCTTCTTTAAAAAGAACAAACAAAAAGCAGGGAGAAAGAAAGCTCACTGAGCAGTAGAAACTACCCAAGTAAAACAGGCTGAAGGCTGAGGTATGTGATTTAATTGGGGATGTATTTAGGCTAGCAGGAAATGCCACTGATAAGAAGTTAAGGACTAAATGGACAATGTCTTCTAAGGGATTTCAAATTCTTTGATGGGCCCATAAGGCAGAAGTCCCCTTACAGTCTGTGCTGCAACCAGAGTTAATTATGGATTTATATATGTGGAGAAAAGGCTTGATAGTTATCTGTAATAAGCCTAAATTGGAGAGAGACAACCTGAGGTCAGAGAAGTTATTAGTCTGCCACAGAGAACTTGTAATGAAGCCAGAAAATGATGTGTGTGCAAGGAACCTCAAACCCACCTCCCCCTCCTTCCCAATTTGAGGTAGCCCTGCCTTCATCACCCTCACTTCCTTGCTGACTTGCACAAATCAAGGCTTTCCCCTTTCACAGTATCTGTTAAATTTACTTCCCCCTTTCCATACAGCATCCAGATTTAACAATCACTCCGTGAACCATGCTGTCACACACTCACAAGGAGTCAGCTGAAAAGGCAGCTGGTTTCGGGAACACAGGAATTTTTCAGGATATCACCGTGTTCTGAAGATGGAGATGGTCTTCCTTGTACAGGAAAAAAAGGGTATTTGGAGACCAACAGTAACTCCTCATCCAGGCGAGCAGCCAGGATTTACCTGGCTGAGTCTGTGCAGCTCTGCCAGAGGATGGAGGTCACAGTCTGGGAGAGTTCCAGCTGTGATGTAAAAGTGCTAGAAAAGCTCTGGAGGTAGTAGATTGAATGGCAGTTTTCCATTGCGTTGTCAAAAACATGAGGTATCTACAAATGAACAAATTATTCACCCTGGGGCTCTCTAACTTAATTTGGTGTATGCATGTTAAATAAAATTAAAAATCTTGCCTTTCCAAAAAGTTACTTTACTGCATTTCCAAAGGTGCAGCTTGATCAGCTGACTCTGATTTCACCAGAGACCTACGCTGTACAGAGTGCCTGCCAAAGCTGCACACGCACACACAGAAGTGTTTAAGTGCCTGTTCTAAAAGGAGAGAGAGAGGAAAAAAGTCCCATCTTCCTGGCTTAAAATGTTTGACACTCTCCACATTCTGAAACAGAGAAGTACTGGGCAGTTTTCAAGGGAGAATTTTAAGCAAAAATAGTGGTGACAGAGCAGGGCTCCCAGGCTGGTCTCCACACCATTCTTACAAGCCAGGGGAAGGAACTTCTGTGTGTGCAGGAACTGTCAAGAGACCCACCACCATTCACACTGCTGGCTGCTCACACCATACTTCGATTTTGGGAGTGGTCATGCAAAATTCCAAAGTGCCAAGGCTTAGGTGACCTCTGAACGCTCAAAGCAGTACTAGGAATGGATTCATACGCTTGCCCAAAATAAAGAGACTCGAAGAGGTAGAGTTCTGTGCCATGCTGGACTTGGGGCTGTTTATGCTGGGAACTGAGCTTCCCCTGCATGTCCAGCACTTCAGGGAAGACCCAGGTATGATCCCCATGGCTGGCTCAGCCCTTTCTGTCTGCCCTGCATCTGCTCACAAGGGCTTTAATGATTGCCCACTGCAAGGATTGGTTTTGTTAGAAAGCACAGAGGAGTGGAGTATAAGGCTTCCTTTTGCAAATTCCACTAATTGCTTTCCTGAGTTTTCCTGTCCAAAGGGAAAAGTGGTGCTTCTCCCTTTCCCTTTGAGTGACGGCCACCATTCAATTTGAATTATGAGTGGGATAAAACCTATCTTTAAATAAGCAGGTGAGTAGAAACGGCTGAAGAGCCTGGGTTTACGGATCAAAAGCTTCAGAGCCAGGAGACTGCAGTAATGTGTGCTTCCATTAGAAACACGTGTGCTGAATTTTAGGCAAAATACTTTTGTTTCCAATACCACCAGATACTAGAAATCAACCATCCATATTTAGCTCATTAAGTTAAATGAGCACACTTGCTACAGACATCATTCCTGACATGAAAGAATTACTTTTTGGTAACCTACAAGCCTAAGATTTCATTTTCTTGTGGCTAGCGGCTCAAGTACATCTTTTCCCTTCAGAAAACATTTAGGTCTGTGTAAAGTCTTCATCTGAGACTCATGTTAAATGTTGAATTTATCTGTGACTAAGAAATTATACCAAGGCTGGTACAAATCTGTTTCTAAGCCTTGCAATTCTCATGAGTGATTGTATTTTAAATACAGTCAATTAAAGACCTTTCACCTTTCTTGTGAAAGATGTGGCAAAAATGAGCAACAAAAATCAATTATCTGTTCAACCTTTGATTCAGAAGAACCACACTGCAGGTGTGTTCTGCTGCATCTTTGACTGTGACTTTCTGGGTCTTTTTTGATGGAAGAGATGCCGGTTGGATTACGAAGCACTTAACACATTTGCAAAGATCTCCGGGTTTTTTAGTGCCAGCAACCACCACCAGATTTTTACCACACTGAACCTAAGTACATAAATTGCTGCTCCTGATTTTTTTTACTGCATCTGTAGTTCAAAACTCACCTGAATAATTCCAGTGCCGGGATGCACTTCTAACTCTCAATTGCAGCAACGGAGCAAGCACAACCCAAAAAAACATGTTTCAGCAAAAAAATCGGTGCCAAGTAAGGACCAGGCTTAGCTTTATTTAGCTCGTGGTACCTGATAAGGCACAGCCAGTGGCACAGTAGTGATGTGACAGGAGGAAACTCTCTCCCTAAGTTCTTTCGGTGCAAAGATTTTCTTTCCTTTAATTTACCAATGGCTACATAAGAAAAGGGGAAAGAAAAGCAACAAGAAGTGTTATACAGCTGAGTGAGAATAGAAAACCTTAATTTCTGTCATTGTGTTCTGGAAAAGTTATGTACAACCAACCACCAGGTTTGTGGTAAATGCCCAATAGCACTGATAGCAAGAGAGAGTCATTACTGCTATTCTGAACCAGAAATGCAAAAAACCAGCACATCCACAAACGAGAAAGGAATAAAAATTACAGATGAATTACAGAGCCTATCTGCCTCTGTGCTTCATACACAGTTCTCACACTTAATTCAGAAAAAAAGTCAAAGTACAGCTGGTGGGTCAAGTCTCTGACCTCACTTAAATCTTTGAGATAATCTTGTGATTATGGCATTTCCTTATGACTGTTCTAATTTGTGAGTTATGATATCATGATTTTCCTGTTATAAGTTGTTCTTTCAAAACATACATTTGGATTGACAATAATAGATAAAGTATCTCCATGTATAGATGTATATCCCAAAATAAAGATAAATCAGGAGAATATTCTACGGGGTATAGCTTATTATTAAAAATACATTTATTGGCTTCTAGATAATATCCTGGGTGTTGGAACATTAAGGAAATGATGGGGCTGTTCTGATGGCTACAGGAGAGCCATTCATTACTTTTGTTGCATGAATTTCTCCTGGTCAAACCCGGTACCAGGTTTGGCTACAGAACCCACAACCACTTTCCAAAATGAGCACAATCTCCTCCACAGCACGTGAGTAAATCTGAATGGCTCCTGTTAACTGCTGATTTTCTTCATTTTGTAAATGCTCACTGCTTCAGAAATCCTGGGGTGAACCACAGAATAATTAATATTTGGAAGGGATGCACGGAGATCATCTAGTCCAGGCTCCTGTTCAAAGCACAGCCATCCTAGGCCAGATAACCCAGGCCTTGGTCTTACCAAGTTGTGCATCTCTCGAAGGATGGAGATTCCACACTCTTCCACCACCAGCTGTCCCAGTACCCCATCGCCCTCATGATGACAAAACATTTCTCTGTATCTGCCCAGCATTTCCCATTGCCCAGTTTGGATCTGTTGCTCCCCTGTTGACACTTTCCGTGCCTTAATTAATGCCTCCCTGGATGGGGGAGAGTTTTAGCATTTTTGCTAGGAATTTAAGAGACGAACGGGAACTTCAGCAGTCTCTGCTTTCAGATAGTTGTTTATCGAGTCTTATCAGAGAAATAAAGTCACTTAATGTGACCCAGACACAGCACAGAGCAGAGAATGCAGGAGAAGCCTGCATTATCAAGATTAGACAGTCTTTTTAAAGGTAAATTATCCAATAAAAATGTAAAACAAAATATATTTTCACTTTTCTACTAAAGTTTTATAACTCACTTTGTCACATAGACAGGAACTGCGGAATTCTTTATCCAATCACCTTAAATTACTTTTATTGTAGAATATGGAGTAATAGAAGCAGAAACAAAAGGCCTGGAGAACAACAACAGTCTTCCATTTTGAAGTTTTTTACCTTTTATCTATTTACTATATTAACAAACCCAAAGACCCTAAATTTTCACCTTGTGATAATCTTACATAACATTCTATCACCTAGTTCACACCAGTGTAGATTCTAACTCTTCCCAAAGGGTAGGTAATTTTCTCCATGGGCGAAGGTCAAAAACAGTGTTGTCCAGGGGGGTAGAATCCTTCAAAACAGGCAGAGAGATGTTCTCTGCATTTTGGATTCCAACACCTGTTCTGCCACTGGGATGTAGTTTTTTCTACATCCTCCCATCAGGTGGCTGCAGACAGCAGCAAGGTTTCCCCTGAGCCTTCCCTTTTTATTCCCCAGTGCCATGGATAGGGCAGGTACCCCAGTCCTAAATATCATGGTGATACTCTGCCAGACAGATGGAACAGTTGCAGATTAAAATGCCACATGAAAAAAAAATGCATTTGAATCTGGTTAAGTGTAAAACAAATAAAAGTTTCCAAGTACTAAAGAGAAGTTATTTCTCAGAGGAAAAGGGCGTCTGATGCACCCTCAATGCTCTGAAATCTTTCAGAAACACTTGTGCTTCACAAGGGTCTCTGTGGCACATCTGGATCTTGGAAACACCTTTCAAAATGCATCATTAGTCATTGTTACACAGCAGAAAGCACAAGCTGTAGTGCCTACAATGAGCTCAGGAACAACAACACACCCTTCCTCCACCTGAGCAGGGAACTGAGCCACACAGACCATGCAGGCAAACCTTCATCCAGCAGCAGCTCAGGGAAAACAGCATTAGCTGCCAGTGGAGAACCCATGACCAACCTAAGGGACACATCCCAACCCAGCAGGAGCTTCTCTTTTACAGGATGGTTTTTATTTATCAAATACAAAACAGGGATTTATAGAGAGACAACAGTGGATACACAATTGTCTCTCTATATGTCCAATAATCTTATTAGAGACATGCAGAGAAAGCCTATAAAAACCCCATTACTTGCTATTGCTGGTACTCTCTCTCAAACCCAACCTTCACCAACACAGCTCAACCACACAATAACACAGCTCAATCACATCAAAGCTCCTAAATATGCAGCACTGCATCAGAGCTCAGCAATTAACAGCAATATGAGCTACCTCTTAATGGCCCAGGTACTGCTCTCCATCAAAATACCAAATATCTATTACATTTCCATTAATAATTATCTAATTTTTATTATAGATAGGAATTAATATTCTAACTTCCTACAAAACCTCATCGATAAACACACTTCCCTTGAATGATTAATATTTAGTAGTTGTGCTGTTGAAGACCTTGGGAGTTCCACACATTAAGCTGTCAATTTAAAAACAAACCAACCAGTGAAACAATCCCTAACAACGGAGAAACCATCCCTGGTTTATCCTACAGTAAAACTGCAGTTCTGAAATTTAAACCAGATTTTTTGTTTCTGTGGAATGGAGACAAAATGGTGCTTATTAGCAGTTTGGTCACTTGTTTTGATGTTGCCAGCATCTCCCCAGGACACGAATAATTAACAGTGGTATGCTCAGAGAGACTTGGATCACTTCCAATATTTCTGTGCTTTAATAATGCCTGGAGCCTTTCTGATATCAAAAATTATCATTATTATAGTCCTGTCTTCCTCCTCAGTAATTGATCTTCAGACTCTAACAAAATGATCACAGCTGCTTAATTAGTCTCAGATTTTAGGAAAAAGAGCTCGATCAGTATTTATGCACTTTAATAGGCACTTCCAAGATCACCTCCAACATGGTGTAATTTGTCAGCTGCTGCATGATCACTCACATCAGCCTTTTTAGACAGACTCAACACTTGATTTTAAAATCCTCCCCTAAATACGCATTTTAATGAAACTGTCTGAACTGTTTATTTATTCATTATCACTGATTCAGAATTAAAGAATTCAGAATTCAAAATGTTGAGGTCAAAAGACCCTGTACTCCTTCCTACAGAAATTCAAGCAGAACTTTTTTTCTCTAGCCACACAATATGGACACAAAAATACCTCGAACAGAGCACTTTTATACAAACCGTTTTGGCCAATGACTTCAGGTCATTAAGAGCTAGCTCATGTTACTGTTAATGTCCAAGCTACAGAGAAATGTTATGTATTTAAGAAGCTTAAATGCTTATTAGCTCAGTCTTTGACAATTTAGCAATAATTTGGTCAATTATTGCGTGGGGTTTTAATGCCTTTAATGATGCCATGCTCTTAATGAAAAATCATTTAATCCAGTTGAACTGCAAATTCAATTTTTCCTGACGAGGGTCACAATTCAGTACCATTCTTCTCCATTTTTTTTAACTCTTTATCAAAGATAGTCCAGCTATACAACTCCCAAAGCATCTACTTTTCATACAGTGCAGATTTCCTAGGGAATGGTATGTAAAGTATTTGGAGGTTTCCTGCACATCGAAGCATGATAAGAATTTCTTGTCTCACTGCCGGAAAGCAGCGAGTGCTCAAAAAAAAAAAAAAAAAAAAGTGTTATGGAAAATAAGTGTTACTTCCAGGGGCCTGTTCCGCTGTTATCAACAAGGATGCACCTTCTTTGATAAAGTGTGGTTCCAGCACTACAGCAGAGCAAGTCCTCTAGGTTAGAACCATGAAATCACAGATTCACAGGATGGTTTGGGTTGGAAAGGACCTCAAAGATCATCCAGTATCACCCCCTGCCATGGGCAGGGACATCTTCCACTATCCCAGGTTGCTCCAAGCCCTGTCCAACCCTGAGCCCCTGAGGCCAGGTTGGATTAGGCAACCCTACACCTGTTCCAGAGCCCCAAAACAGCCTCACTCTACTGCACTGTGCAGCATCACCGCGGGCTGCAACAGAAGAGACCTCTGGAGCAGATTTGCCAGCCCCAACTCTCAGACTGGATCGAGTTGCTCCGGCCTTGCTCACTTGAACTATGAGTATTTCTCGGGATGGAGATTACATACCTCACACACCTTCTTCAGATGCCTCTCCCAGCCCTTCATCGCTCTCACGGGAAGAACTTTTCCCTTCCAAATATTTGCAAATCCCCTTGGCTCCAAGATTTATCTGCTGTGCACCTCCAAGAAGTGTGTTTGGCCCTACCCACACCGTGAATTCTCTTAGTGTTCTGAACACTGGTGAGCAGCAGAAGTGACCATTACATATCTAACACTGTTTACCAAGATGATCACCACACACGTGCATTATAAAATGGGATATTCAGTGGTATTTGCACTCTGGTCATGAACTCAGATGCTGCAAACCATGAGCAACGTGATATCACTGGATACAGGCACTACCCAGGCTGAAGGCTCATTCCCCTTAAATTAAATTTCTCAAAAGACTATTTTTAATGCAACAATTCTGTGAAATCAGCTCAGGAAAAAAGTTACTCAAAATATAACTTTGTTTGACACAGGAGTACACTGAGGTCATACCCAGATCTCTATAAACATGTGAGAGCTTGAGGGGAATGAACAGTAAGAAATAGGAATTTCCACAATAATTGAATACTGACAAAACCGTTTATTACGAACATCGGCTGTACAGACAGACAGAGGGACATGGCTTTTGCACTCCTCAGAAGAGGAACTGCCACTGGACCAGTATGAATATAAAACTAAAGCTTCAGAGCAAGGGATGCCAGACTCACTGTCAGCTTCACTTTAGTGGATCTTCAGTCCTTTCCATCAAGGTTTGCTTTTTTTCAGGATATACGTCTTCAGATAGATGTCCTTTAGCTTTTTCACTTAACAGATGGATTTCTATCAATCCAGCCACGTCTTGTTTTGTGTATGCAGTAATGAGAGGTCAGGAGTGCACTATAGAACAGATCCCTCAGGTCAGGAGGCCTTGAACAAAGGCAAATATTGCTAAAGGCAACATCCCCTGAACTGCTAAGTGAGGGGAACTAGAAAAACACCACATTGTCTTCATCAGAATACTTTTGCCTCCAACAGCTGGAACTTTTCAACAGAACTATTACTGGGAGAGAGTGGCACAGTAATGTTTTTATCAGTTTACATGGACAGCTACTCGTCCAAGCCAGGATCAGGCTGTTGTAGGTGTGCTGGCAAGAGATTAGTGGGAGCAGCTGGAATTTGAAAAATACGCTCCTGTGGCCAGCTGTTTGAGTCAGACATTTTGGGCTCTATAGCTGGTCTATGACAAATGTGCTTCTTTTTATTTAAGTAAACAATGGCTTCTGTCACAATATTAAAAAATCCCCAAATTATAATAAGGTCTGACAGTTAATTTAATTAAGCAATAATTGGCCTTGATGAATGGCTAAAGGAGTTTATCTTCAGGAATGCTTCATTGCCCTAGAAGCAAGAAAGAAAAGAACATTGTCTTTTTTTCTGATTCTATCCAACAAGTTCTCTGGGGAATGAAGGTATCTTGCTGCCTCCTACAGCATATGCAATTTTCTTAAGAATTTAGTTTTATATTTAGTTCTGATCACCAGGCATTTTCCAGAGGATTATAAATCAGGCAGCCAAGCAGCAGTAACAAAATCAAGATAACATTTATATATAAGAATTATTGCCTTTGAAACACTGGAGCCACAGCAAATCTCAGCCCAAGAGCACAAAAAGCAGGCAAGGTTGTGGCCTCCTCATCTGCAGTGCTCACAGGGGTCATGCTTTTACCTTCTTGTCCCTGTCTGAAGGTCCAAAAAACATCTTGCACATTTCCATCATAACTCTCAGAGTTATAAGTCTACATCTCTACCCCTAAACTCTCCCAAAAGCCATGTGGAAGATCCGTTTTGATTGCATCATCTCAAAACCCAACCCATCACCGAAGGTGTGTTCTCCTTGCAATGTGTGACTGTGTGAGGACTCTGGGATGAGCTTGGAAATCAGTCCAGCAGTGGAAATCAGTCCATTCAGCTCCATCAGCCTAGGCATGACTGACCATCTTCCTGCAGTCAGCATCAAGGACTCCTCCTGTGCCAAGACCGCAGTATTTAACTGTGGTTAAGGTACTGCATTAATTGCTGCTTTGTGCCAGAGCTGAAAGATCACACTCTTTTGCAGAAAATGCCTTCGTGATCTACTGAAGGTTGTGCAAAATTTTTGTCTTACCCTCGTCAGAGATTAAATCTCAAAACCACATACATGATATGCAGGAAAAGGCCGGCAGCTTAATGAGGTTATGTTCCCAGATTGCCACTAGGATGGATGTGCAACGTGACTTCAGCATGACCTTTTCCAAACTAAGCCATGACACTGAACTCAGGGAGAATCCTCAGTGAGGTCAGAGAGAAGGAAAACAGCACCGGACTCCTCTTGCTTTCTTCAGCAGTGCTGAATGCAGTTTGCTGGATGTGGCAGGAATTTTAGCAGGACAGTCCTGAGAGCCCTTGTAAAAGACAGGTCTGAGCTACTGGCCCTTGAGGAATCTCAGCACCCCAAAAAATTGAAGGAGCAGCCAAAACACCATGATACAGCAACCATAGTTCAAGACTGAATCACAAGATATAAGCTTCAGACTACACTCATATCACCTGGTGGAGGTGATTAATTTAGGTATCACAGCAACCAAGATTTAGGCACTCAGCCCTAGCAGGACATTTCAAAGAAATGCTCAAAACAGTCTGGAGCCATTTCATCACCTCTGGCTGACATTACCCAGTCATTTGCCACAGGGGCTGAGCTCCCTCACTTGATAATGATGGGGATATTTTTGAACAGATTACTCTGCTTTCCTGCACAACAAACACCTACTTCAAACACCACCTGATTCTCACACCTCCTCAGAATTACATAAACCCATTTGATTATGGTAGGAGAGCTGCTGCCAGTGTTTCAGCAAGTCCTGAAGATGACCAGTACTGGTACTTGTGCCAGTTCTAGCAGTGTGGCTGGGAATGCCACAGGAAAGCTTTGCCGCCCTCTCAGTTCCCACAATCCAGGGCACAGGTTGGTGCTGAGATGTTTGCCAAGGGGACCACAATCCTCACAGCAGAGCTGCTGCAGAAATATGACACAGCAGTGCCTGAGCCCTGCAGGGAAAGACACCTGTTTTTTGTCAAGTAACATCCATCCATCCTGGAGGGGAAGGTTTTACAAATGAAAGGCACAAAATCATGTCCAGCACAGACGCAGGAGTAGAATTCTGTCGCTGTGATGTACCGAGAATGGCGAGAAACGACACAATCCGAGATCAGGAAGAAAGTGGTGTTATTTAATTTATAAATCGGTTTATATAACTTGGTTCCCAAAGATGACAGGAGGTTATTGGTTCTTGGACCAGCCACCCCTTGTCCTATTGGCCAAAGCTCACAACACCTACTTCAAAATATTATTTCACTGTGTAAAATAACAACTCTGAAAAACAGATCCCAGGTGCACAGATAAAACCCAGTTCACAAAAAACCCGTAGCAGTGTTTTTCATAGATTTCATGAGAACCACAGAGCTCTCACAGAATGCTGCAGAAAGCTGAAAAATTTCTCTACCAAAGCTTTTCAGCCTCTACAGAATTCTTATAGATTTGTCATGTCTCGAATGCTGGCATATCACCTAAGCACCACGTGGGTGGAAGTCTCCTCCACTGTCTCTTTGGAGCCACTCAAATATGACCTGTGGGAGGTGAATTTGATCCAACTGGCCCAAGTCCAGCTGTGACAGCAGCAGCTTCATCCACCGCCACTGCAAACATCAAAATCACCTCTTTATTTAACTTCAGGTGCATAAAGATTTGTCTGTGCCTACCCCTGTTTGGAAAAAGATAAGACCCTCAGCATGAAAAGCACAACCAACCAACAAAAAATCCCCCCAAACAAACATAAAAACAACATCCCCCCAATCTGCTCTTCTATTTCTTAAAACCTTGAACTACAAACAAACACCAGTAAGTTTGTTGTGTTTCTGTGATCCTAAGAAGCAATGTCTATGTTCCAGAGTGTTTTCCCAAGCATCTGTATTGTAAAGATGTTTCCTTTGAATACACACAGAGAGATCAGAAGGGCTGCTCCAGCATTCCCATGGGAAAGTTTAAACTTGTGAAACAAATGAGTTCATTGGCTGTGCTAAATTGCAGTTTAACTTTTTCTTTTTTTTTTTTAAACCAAGAGCAATTTGCAGCCCACATTATTACTGCTGCTTTGTCAAAAATACGTGATTTCAAGAGAGGAAAAATGGAATTGCTCCTAAGGGTCTGCAGCTAATGGCTGAGGGACATACAGCAGCATTGTTATTTGTTCACAGGTGGATAACTCAAAATGCTAGCAGTGGTTCAATGTTTAAACAAACAACTTCTAGAAGTAATTGACTGTTCAATCGCTTTTACTTCTGGATAGTATCAACTCTCTCATTTCCAGTTTTTCTGCCTGTCTTCACAGGCCCTGCTGGTACTGGATTTGTTCTTCCCCTTAGAAGTCCTGAGGCACTTGTATCCATTACCATCAGTCAGACTAATCATGTTTTATGGCTTTGATGGCAACTTATATTATCATATTGAAGTATTATCACCATTTGTAAAAACCAGTTCTTATTCATGTTTTACTTGGAAAAAAACAATATGTTGCCTGAAAAGCCAACCCAATTTTTAGCCCTGTGTCATAAGAAAATTAAAGTGATTGTAAAATCTGCATAATTTTACATTTTCATTGGCTTTCCATCTTAGCATATCTGAGATGGACTTTTGTAACTTTTATAATTTGACAGAGGAGCAATTATCACAATTAGGCTTCGTTCTAACAAACTTAATGAAAACAGAAGCAGCAAAGAAGATAAAAAAAGGGAGCCCCCATCACTAGTGCCCCACAAACAGGAAGGACTGCAATATAAACTTCTATTTTATTAGACACCAGAGAATCGAAGCACACAAGAGGCTCTGTAAATATCCCAGCTGTGGGAAAAGCTTCAATTGGAACTTAGATTTTACTGGACATCAGAGAGTCCTGCCATGAAACTCAAATCCATAGGAAACCAAGCTTCATTAGTTGCACTCCTCACAGACAATGTGTTAGTAAATAGGTATTTATCAGAGATTGGGTCCCATGTTGATGCCCTCTGCTGTGTACCTGCACATGGCAGCAGATGCAGCCAGCACACACGCAGCCTGCAGGAGATACTGTAAGTCTGCAAGAACAAGGCACTGCAAACCAGGAAACTTTGGCACTCTTCCTGACTCCTTCACCAGGCTCCAATGTGTGATCTCAGGAAAAAATCAAAACATTCCCATGGGTTAGGCTTCCTCTACCCATATATATTTATGTTTATACAGCACTTTGTGATTCCCAGCTAGAAGGTGCTCTATGAAAGCAAGGAAGTTTGGAAGTGCTGCTAATATTGCTCATTTTCCTACACACTACACCTGACTCTGTACTAAAAGGTTAATTGTTATTTCTACAGTAATTTAATTTCTTCAGTTATAGAAGTCCTCTCTCAAATAAAAAACAAAACAATATTTTCTGAACCACTCTCTCCAACCCCAGTGAGAGGACCCACCCACTTAAAATGCAATGCAGCTTTACAGACTATAAAAGCATAACAACATTTTAAAAGTCACACAGACATCTTTTACTATAAGGGCAGAAAATAATACAAGAGCCAGATTTTTGAAAATAACTCTGTTAAAAAAAAAAAGTATTTTCAGATTTTTTTTCTTCTGTTGAGGCAGTTGTCCAAGAGGAACAAATTCTACATCTCAAGAATCACTTAAAGCAAAGGCTTTACCCTGCCAATCAAGGCTACGAGACTCAAACCCTTTTAAAATGAATGCCGTCTCAAAACTCTAAAACAGCAGGTCTTGGATACCTTAAAGCATCTCTTTGTGCTAAAGACTCTTTTCCTAAAGGCCAATTTTGAAATCAAAGCACTCGCTTTTTTCCAGGGAGCCAACACAAAGAAGGCAGAGGGGTTATTTGATCCCAGCCACCCAGCGCAGGGAGGCTGCAGAGTGCAGCAGTGGAGCGGAGCTGCAAGCCCAGCCAAGGAAGGAGGACAGCAAGGGACTCTCGTGGTCAGCAGGGCCACAGCGTGTGCTGCCTGTCAGAGGTCATCCCAGGATACACGGGGAAGCCTGTGCAGGCTGCTCTGCTGGGAGAGGGATGTCTGCAGCACTGACACACGGTTTTCCATGGAAAGGGTGTGGCCAAGGATAACACCATGTTTCTTAAGTTAGCTCACTGCCTCTCAGCAGAGCCCTTGCAGAAAATGGGAAGAGGCAGGAAGAGGAAAGTAGCCGATTTGTTCCTCTTTCTCTTCCTCTGTCCTTTCCAACCCCCCTGTTCCACTATCATCATAACACCAATTTATAAGCCGCAGCAAACAAGAAGCCAGGAAATAGGCTCATAGGCACGTCCACTCTGTCTCTTCTCCAGGCACCGTGGATGGAAGCTCATAATTAACAGGAAGTGTTTCAGTGTTATGACTAGGCCAGAAAAAGCAAGGGTTTACCTAAAGTAACACTGGCAAAGCCACTACTAATATAGCACATAGTCCTTTAATGAGGTAATCTCTGCACCATCAGAGCCCTTCTCTGTGTGCCCCCAGACTGACGTCTGACCTCAGCAGCCAGCAGAGGGGAAAACACAGAGTCCATGACAACATGGCCAACAGCACACAAACCCCTCTGCTTGTGCTGGGCTTTTATTGACAAAGGTTACACCAGCGCTGACTTCCACCCCGGGAGCTACAACAACAAGCCAAGCACAACCTAGACACGGCCTGAATGGCTGTTATGACAGAGTGGTGGCACCGAAGAATGGCTTTAACAGCCCATCAGAATTATCCTTTCTGGCAGTGGTAATGTATCTGCCCAGCTCCAGGCCCATGTTATGACTGGGTATTGTTGGCCATTTGGGAGCTGCCCATCACTACCGTGTGAACAAAAGCCACAGGTCTTTCCATCGCGCTGGGCAAGCGCCCTGCCCACGGATGGCCCTTTGTATAAAACTGATAATTGATGTGTTGAAATGTCCCCAAAGCCCTTCATTATATTTTACTGCGTAGGGCCAGTGGATAATCAGAGGAGAATGCCAGCAAAACCCAAGAAGTCTGCTGAGGCAGCAAGTGCTAATGCAATTTTTTACCACAATATATAAATAACCCCCCAAGTTCCTCTCGTAAGCACATGTGGTAAAAGGAGCATGCAAAGCTTTTATCATGCAACTCTTGTGTTGCTTTACAATAGTTAATCAAATAAAAGCTTCCAGAGCTCTGACTAATGCAAATCTGCACCCTGCATTTGCTTTGGCAGTTGGACACCAATATTATGTTACTAAAGCAATGGAGCTTTAATACAAAATTGAGCGAACTGAGGGAATTGTGCTAAGAGAAGAAAGATGAGAGGAACAAGATGGTGTTAAATACCCACAACATCATTAGAGAGATTCACTGCTTTGCCCTTCTTTTCAGGAAGGTCTCCAGATCTCTGTATCAATATGAGAACATCTACGTGGACATAAACACAGCACAAAAGTGTTTATAAACTAACATTTCATATCCACCTCATCCAGCTGTGTCTGCCTTTACAAAAGTTGCTGCTTGTGGACTGAAGGAAAACCCTCAGCTGCCTCCCTCCATCACACCTATGCTCTCCAAGCTGTGCCTGAATTTTAACATCCAGTGTCAATATTCAAATGTCCTTTCTTCATTGAGAAGTTTTCATCTTTCAAACACACATCAGTATAACTTAACTGCTGCTTATGTAAAATAAAGCTTATTTATTTCTTTTATCTCACAATTTTAAGGTGATTTTGGATAGCAGGAAAACCAGGAAAAAAAAATAAATTCACGGACAGTTTCTGGAGGCCAAGAGAATTTTTACTTGCATTGCTCTTGCTATCAACATTCATATATTTCTATATTTTTTAAACAAAAGCATCTCATTTAAATCTATTGAGCTGACACAAAACACATTGTCAATCAATCTCAACATCAAAATGCATTTCCCATTGCCTTAGAGAAGTTCCAGTTCAGATCCCATTTATCTTAGGCTTTCTGTATCTCCCATAATAAATTCCCGTTGTGTAACTCCATGATGACTTGCACAAGACTAACCATGATATGTTACAAACAAGACTGGTTAAAGGGAAACTGTTATTTTATGTCAGAAATAGCCCTCTGGTCAGCTCAGGCTTCAGGAAACAAAGGCAGCTTGGATTTCAGGCCTCGGAGGGAAATGTGCTGCTTGGAAAAAGCAGGTATATTAAGTTGTTTTAAAACTAAATGTTTGCAATGCATTCAACTAAATTCTAATGGGCACCAAACTGACCTGAAACAATATACTGCAATTTGGGTTTCCTGCTGTGTTTTGGCAAAATTTCAGGCTCTCACATGGAAAAAGTAGATTTTGTAGACACTGGATTTTCCACCAGACAATGGCTCTCCAACAGGTCCTGTCAGTAATTGAAATTACTCAATATTTTAGTGTATACAAGACCCTTTCCCCTCCCTCACTCCTCCTGCCCTGCCTACACACACAAAAAGGGGCCAAACCAGCAAATGGGGAGGGTAAAAGAAATTTAAATTACACCAGACACCACTTGGCTTCCTTGGATTTCTCAGTTCTATTTTCAGGGCCCCCAATAATTTCTTCCTCCAGTTAACTCGTTAATGAGCAGACACACAATCCCTCATCACATCAGGCTGGGGCTCCAAGGAAATTTGCCAACCACTCATCCAGAATCCATTCTTCTTCTGGAAATGTTTTCCTCTTTTCTGGACATCTCACAAAGGATACCCCAGGTTAGCTTGAAAAGTGGGAATACCACTGGCCATGAAGAAACATGACTGATGAGCTGGTCAGTGTCAGTCTGCCATTAACCTTTGCTTGATGGGAGTTGAGAGAATCTGGCCTTGGCCAGCTCACAAAGCGGGAACTAAACTCAGTCCAGCTCATTCATATGTGTATACCCCACAGAAACCAGGAATATGACAGCACACAGCTCTAAACTATTAATTCTTTTACCTTTTTTTTTTATTTTCATGGGGCATCAGAAGCTCAGCTGGGAACCAGTAAGAGAGCTTTGAAAAGCTGAGGCAAATGCAAATGTCACTGCAAGGTTCAGTTCCTGCATCCACTGATGACAGGAAGACTCTACAAGAACCCACTCCAAGATCACTGGCTTTAAATCCAGGTGACGATCTGCAGCAGTGGAATTAACTCTTCATAAATAACGCAGGTTACAGGTGGAAGGGTGGGAGCAGTTTGGCACACGGAGGTTAAGGTACAGAAAAATGAAATTATACTTCTCTTTCCCTTTGCCTCCCCTCTCTCCACTTCCACACAGAGGTTTAAAGCAACTTTAGGCCCTGAAACAGCAAAGAAAAAAGGAGGTTCACCTTTCACATCACCAAAAAACTTACCAATAGCAACAATTTAAAAAATGACAAAAATCAAAACAGCCGCACCTCTCATGTAGGCTGTTCAAAGCACAAACCAGCATCCCCTTAAGTGAAATCCTTTACCCAGATGTCCATTACACAGCAGGTGACTCCTTCCAACACAGAAACTCAGGAGGGGCTGCAAGCCAAAGTTTCAGCTTGGTGGCAAACAGAGCATAACAACAAACAGCTACAATCCAGTTCAATCCTTCAAGAAATTCTTTGCCTCCTCAAAAGCGAGGTTCATGCTTCATCTCAAATTAACTTTAAACATTCTTCTAAACTTTTTTTTCTTCAATACCCTCCGAAGACCTCATATCCAGCTTGCCTAACCCAAGGGAGAAACATCCTAAGCCAAAGCATTAATATGAAAATATTATGGTTGAGTAGCTCAGTTTCCAAGTGACATAAATTGGCAGTAGCTGTTGAGATTGTCGGAAAATTTAATAAAAAATTAAGTTTTATTGTGCCAAAAAAACCTTATGCCTGGAATCATATAACACTGTCCCACTGATACTAGTACACAGAAACCAGAAAAACAGAGAAAATGAGCAAATTCTGCCCAAGGGTTCTAAAAATGTCACTGATTCGAAGTGTTTTGGTTACTGAGTGCCCAGCAGGATACTCCCAAAACATGCTCTGGAAACTGCATATTCCTAAAGGTTGTGAAGCTTCACAAGGGTGCATTACAAGACAGATTTGTGCTTCTGAGAGAAGCTGATTTTAAGCACAGCTTTGCCTAAAGATTAATATTCAGAAATGTGGCAGAAAGCAAAAGTTCTTCATAGTGTTTATTTTTCGGAAGTGGAGGGTGGCTGTGCTAAAAACACACACACAAAGGATAAACAGCAGAGTGTTGAGATGCTTCTGCCAACACTTTCCCCTCATGGTGGCTTCCCCACCAAATGTCTGACAGGCTTTGAAATAATGATAATAATAATTAAAAAAAAAAAGTAATATTAACATCCACTGGAACAAAAACTAGACAATTGTGAAATAGGAACACAAAAAATAGCTAAACCAGAGAAAGAGAAGCAAAACAATATTCTCTATAGCTACTCTATTCTTGTTCCATTCATGGGTTTAATGAAATTGCTGACTTTAAGTACCAGTAAATTCTCTTGTTTTGTTTTTTTGGGGGGTTTTTGTTTTGGTTTGGTTTTTTGTTTGTTTGTTTTTTTTTTTTTTTTTTTTTTTTTTTTTTTTTTTTTTTTTTTTTTCTTTTTTGTTTTTTATGGGAAGTGGGGGGCTATATTGCTTGTTGCTATGTTTTCTTTCAGAGACTCCAATTTCAACACTTGCTAGGAACCTGAGATGCAGCATTAAAATAAATGGGAATGCGATCGTGAGAGTTAAAGAGTATTGATTGGGACATCATAGCTGCTGGGAATTATCTTTTAAGACAGAGACATATATAAAAGCACCTCTGTCAAGGCAATAGTGTGGTGTCAAAGCCAAGCCTTCAGAAATGAGGAACACCCGTGGAAAATACGCATTTTCATACAACCCCAGGCAAATATTCTACTGAAAAATGCTGAGTGATTCTGCAATTAAAGACTGGGTTACACACTTGAGGTGGAAAACAGTGAGCCTCCAGCCTCTGAATTATGGTATTTGAACCACTGATGTCCTTTTAAAGCCATTTCTAATATGTAATAATTCTGCATTTTTCATCTATGTGCATTTGTAAAGCACACACACACAACATCGGTTTGATGGAACTGCCCAGATTTACTGCAGCAATAAAAAGTTAAGAGTCTATGCAGTAAAGAGAGATCTGGAAGAGTTTCAAGCTAAAAGAATTTGTTCACTTCATGCAAGAGAATGGGTCTCTGCAAAACGAGGAAACCCCGTTGGGGTTGGAGGCCCATTTTGGTATGGAAATGGCTCTTTCAGAAATGCAGCATTTTTATGTGTTTGTGCAGTTCTGACTACAGCGGAGACTGGAGTACAGCGCACCAACGCTAAAGCAAATAAGAATTACAGAAAAACAGAACAGGACAGAAACAATTCATCATATCTGACTTGAATATGTTTTGTATTACACAGTGTACTCCAGAGATAGATTGTTTTCACTTCAGCATCTTGTCCAGAAATGCAGTATTTGAAAAGAAATGCACAGCATTTACAAGCACATAGCTACAGTAACAAAGCTGCTGTCACATCCCATGGCAATTATGACAAGCTGAGAATCCTGGGAGGACACACTCCACCAACTCCACAAAAGAATCAAGCACAGACAATTGATTTCTCTCATTTGAGTCTCTGCAGAGCCTCCACAATGTGACATCTTATCTGAAAACAGAACCAAAAAGGGTTGAGAGAACACTTCTCATAGAAGTAACTTGAATGAAAAGGAAATCATAATAAGGACACCACCAAAAATACTCAGTGAAATGGAGAAAATCTTTCAGGCGGCTCTCAATGATTGACTTAAATCAATCAGTACTGAAGTGGAATATATAGAATTCCCTCAGAATTCCTTGTTTGCTTTCACGCCCAGTGTGCAAGCACAGTTCCCAGGGGCAGGGGCTGCAGGTGTCAGGTCCTTGTGACACGACTGCGTTGTTTCAGTGAGCAGCAAAAGAAACTTCTGCTCCGTGTCAGCAGCTTCAGCCCTGACATTAATTAATAAAGGGAACCCAACACCCTCCCTTTGTTCTACAAGATGTGTGTAACAAGAAGGGCTCTGCCGTGTTTCCAAAGGAACTGACACCCTAGGTAAGGTTTTATCTGTGTGCCGGTCACCCAGATCATACAACGTGGATTGGAAGGCTGCAGCATGTGGCAGGAAAAGAAGCAGTTTTGGCTCAGAAGTACTATCAGGTTAAGAGACTGAGCTTACTTCCACGGAATAATCAGGTGCTTGACTCAGCCCTCATGGTACTGAAAATGTCCCACCAGGTTTCATTTATGTCCTCAACAAGCCAGGAAAATAAAACGCTACATAAAGGGGAATTCAATTCAGAAGGAAGACATCATCTATTTAAAAAAAAAAACAAAAACAACAAACCAAAAAAACCCACCACCATTCTTCAGTGACAACAGGCTCTCTTAAGGGACTTAACACAAGAACTTTCCAAGGCCCTTTCCTCTCTTTGCCAGCTCCACCTTGAAGAGGAGCAGTCATACAAGAGGGACACGAACATCATTCCCTGTTCATTCAAAGGTAAAAATCCAACTTACTAGAAAAATACAAAACTTGGAAAGGACACACCATTTTTTTTTATTCTCAAATTTTGCCAAAACGAAACAGCAGCCAAATGAAAGGAAAACACTCCCATGACAATTCCACCTTTTCACTGCCTCTGTAAAAACCATGTTTGAGGGCACCTGCCTGGGCCAGAAAGATTCACACTGAGGCAGGAGGGTGAATTGTCCACACTCCTTTGCCATCTGGCTGACTGACCAGACCGGGAGGTGTGAAAGGTTCTGCAGGCCTGCCCTGCTGGACTCGCTTGGGAGAGTGACCAAAGGCACCACAGCAGGACAAACTGCCGTGAGCCTGCAGGCCAGGAATTTCTGTACAGGACAAAGGATGAAATTTGCTTTTTACTGCAGCAGAGTAAAAAACCTGGGTGGGGAGGAGAACCATCTGTTTTCCAAGTGTAGTGCCAGAGCTGCAAATGAGGCTCCAGCATCCCTGTACTCTGAAGGACACAGCAGGGTTAGAGATGAGACTGATGTGAGCAGTTGCCATGCCCAGTTCCTGGAGACTCCGTTTGCCACCTCATTTTGGTTTGGTTTGTATTCCTGCCCTTCCTGTGTCCTCTGAATTGACCATCAATGAGAGCAGATGTGGAATTAGGCAAATAAAGCAGAAAAAAAGTTTCCCTCCTAATTTGCAGAATGTATTTTGCATCCAAATGCAAATAATTTTATTTGGTTAAAGAATGATCTAATGCAGCAATTTGGTGCTGCAGTTTTTCAAGCTGATTATGGTTGGCCATGGCTGTGCCCTGCAAACATCCCAGGTTCATGTGTAATAACTGGATTGAATTAATCCTTTAGGAAACAGGAAGCTTGGTTCTACTACATTTCTTACTATATTTTGAGAAAGGGCTGGTTTTTTCCTATGAGTTATTTTTTAAAAAAGCTATCCACAATTTTCTTGTTGCTTCTTTTAATTAATGACATCATTACTACTCCCTAAATAACTAAAATACAAACACCCGAACTCCAGAGAAACATAATCACTTACTTTCTTCCAAAACAAGGTCTTGTGTTTTGGTCCTTCCAGGCCATCAAGCTCTTTTTGCCACAGTTCTTTGGTAAAATACCACAAGTACCACCATGACTCAGCTAGCAAACAATCCATGGAAGGAAACCAAACAACACCTTCTGTCTCTGAGGCCTGACACCCCTTGAATTAGGATCTGTAAGGGAAAGTAGTTCTCTTCATGCTATGTCATGCACTTATGGTATTGATATTAAAAATTAATTTATAGTGTTATGCCAGGGAGACATGAATTGGTGAAACATTGATAATGGATATACCCATGGTGAATTTCAGATTATTTCAGTGACCAGTAACTGAAGGAAATATTAAATATTCCATTATAGAGAACAACATTTAGCACAGTATAATGCTATTGAACAAATTTATCCCAAATGAAAACTCTCGTGTTCATCTCAGTTCATCTGCAGAGCTGGGAGACACAGAAGCTGATGTCAGTACAAGAATCTAGATCCTGAAATCTTTATTTTTTGGTGGCTGAGATCAACTAATTTGGCAGATATAACTGGTAAGAATACACTGAAAAATTAAATATAGAAATACAGACAACAGTCAAAAGACACTATTGAAATATATTTCCTAATGACATTTCAAATATGATTCATGAAAGAAAAACAAATAAACACAGCACACAGATTGAATCAATAAAAGTAGCTATGGCATTTCTTGAGGGTTTTTTTTCCTAAATCAGTGGTGAGAACGTCATAAACCTTCTTTGATTCATTTGAGACCATCATTCACGGCAGGACTCAAAAAGTAACAAATCATTCCCAGAGGGAAATCCCCCCTGTACGTCTTTCTATACAATTTTGCATTTTGTTTTCTGTCTTCATGCAAGACAAAACCAAAGTACAATTTATTGCTAATATGATGACAGAAGTTTTTCAAAGACTTTTACCCTTTAATTAAATTTCAAATTTTTTCTGGCACTAGATATTATCCTAACATAAAACTGTCCTAATTTTGTTTCAAGAAGCCCTAATTGCAACACCTTATTGAGTAGTATTGCAGCTGACATGAAATAAGTGTTCTACCAAAACTAGATCTTAAACAGTCTGATTAAAAATAACTTTGCCACCAATGAACTCAATTCTCAGTATATTTTTGGACAGTATTTGGCAACAGATATACTGGATGGGGTAGATCATATAAATAATGGGCACTGAAAATCAGGACATTGGAAAGAGTTACATTTTCAAGAGCCTGGATTAAACCATACTATTTCTGAAGCCTATGTATTTAGAGGTTTTCCTATCTGTTAGATTTACTAAAAAGAACTAAAAAAAATCCCAAACCAAACAAATAAAAAACCACAAACAAACCAAAAGCCTAAAATAATCCTACATTCCTCCTTCAACCTATAAGTAGAGAGTTTTCTTCATTCATCACTTTAAAAATAATAATAATAAAAAAATTAATAGGCTTCAAAGGATATTTAAAGGCAGGATATACCTGCCTTTAATATACCTATATATATTTGTATACCAAACATCCAGACATACAAAAGCCCAGGTTGGACACAAACCATGAGCCTGAGCTTCAGCAAGGAGGTTGATTTCCCAGCTTTGGCCATACTGATACTACACTGTGGGAATGGTTGATTCGTGGGATTTGGTTATCTCTTCCTTTGTGTTTCTGCTTTGGAGCTCCCACGGTTACAGATGGAAAAGGAGCCCCAGTCCAGAGAGAGAGAGAGCTGGTCTGAAATGGTGCAGCAAAAATATCCGTGTTCTTATTTGGCTGGGGCAACAGGAGAAAGGCCAAAGCATACATTTCTAGTAGTGTTTGAATTAATAACTCCTAGAAAACCCCCAGTGGGGCTGCTAGGAGGGGAAGCCAACACCAGAATTCAGAGGGTATAAGGGGGCAAACCAATGAATGGGACTCCTTCCCATTTCCTACAATACGTAAAGCTGAGGGAGAGGAAATCAACGTAGCAAGATCCCAGCTAAGAGCAGAGAAGTGAGGAGGTGGATGGTTTGATTGGTGGCTGTTCTCTGCAGTGCCACAGGGAAGAACAACGCATGGAAGAACAGCCAGCAGGCGTGGATGGCAACCTCCGCCTTCCCATTCAGAACAGCTCAATGGCCCCACAACTCCGCGAAACACCCCTTTAAACAGCAATCTAACCTCTCAGAAAAAGATAATGTTTCACCAGCCCAGACAAAAAGTGCCTATTTCCCTGCTCACCTGTCACTGTGCGGCTTTAAAATAAAAAGCCAAGCCCTCCCCACAGGGAGACCCACAGGGCAGAAGTGCATACTGTGCACACATGTCAGGGAGAGGTGGCAGGGCTGCCAGATGTTTGGGTCCAGATCGGTAACCAGACACCACACAGCCCTGAATAACAGGTAAAGAACCTTTTTCCCCCACAGTGGCATTTGCTTCCTTGGGAGATGACAGATCAGCTCAGCTTCAGTGAAAGTGATTCATCACTTTATAATGACAAACCAGAATCCTCAGGAGGAACGCACCACCCTCCCTGTCCTTTGTTTTTCCAGAGGTGAAGAACAAAGTGGCATCAATTAATTATTAATTACAAAGATCTTTTCACATGTAGGATGGTAAATTATTGGGCCTTGCTAACAATAGTTAATTTGTTTCTGAGCAAGACTTCTGAAATATTTCAGTATTTTTCTTCATGTTATATACAAAGATTTGAGAGATTAATTGTCCAGATGTTTCCTTGGGTTTTGTTCTCTCTTTCTCACATAATAAAAATCTTTCAGCACACTTTTTTTCCCAATAAACCCACAGTCCATCTGTTATACTTTGCTGGAGACATAAAACAGCACTACATGTGTGTTACAATCATTCTAAAAAGTAAATCTTCACCATTTTCTTTTACAAATAAGGTGAAAGATTCCATTTTTATTTGTTAGGTAATGTCTTGATATGTTGCCCTTTGCCCTAAAACAAAGCTCTGTTCACTAATACCTTCACCTTTGCTTCTAATGTCACGGGGTAAAATATTCAAATTCCGAGTCAGGCCATCAAGTACTCCTGTCTCTTCCACAGCAGAAAAACTCTGGAAAAATACAGCAGAGCAAGTCTTTAACAGCTCTCTCCAGCTTAAATACAGCACAGCAGCTTTAGAACAGTTTAGAACTACTCAGTCTCAGGCTGTCATGAGTGAAGTGAATAATGATAGTGTGCATTTTTACTTCTGTATGTATTACAAGAAGCATTTGTTCTGTAAACTGAGCACGTGAAAACGCAGATTAAAGTGTGGGAAGTGTCAGAACCTACTTCCTAGATTGCTGCTGCAAAATGACAGTCCTGAAGCAGAACTGATAAGGAATTTTTTAGCTGCAGCCATGCAAAATTGACAGTTTTCAAACTTGGTTTCCAAACATACTCTTGGGAAGCAAAGTTTCAAAGCCGCTGTTGACTTAATGATTTTTAGTTTAGTTGATACTACAAAAAAAAAAAAGTCTCAAAAATCTTTCTCATCTAGTCCTTCAAAGTCCCACTCCAAAAAAACCCAGCAGGAGAATATTGAATAAAACAGTAAGAGAAGATGGTGTCAAGAAGACCTACATCAGCAGATGTGTTATAGTCACAACTTCCACGGATTTGAAGGAAAACTTTATGTAACAACAACATTCTGACGAGGCAGGTGAAACGAAGTGGGGGTCTAGTATCTGTCAGAAGATTTCAGTTGTGAAGGTTTCCTAGGTGTCAAACTGGTTTTGCACAGGGCTAAATCCAAACTGGTGCCAGTTTGCAAGAGAACTGATGAATCCTTCTCAAAGGGCATTTCACGATGTCCTCAAGTCTTGCAGGAAGATATAAAAGATTTCCAGCTACTTGATTTTTTGTATTTTCTGCCCTTTAAAATGCATGGACCTGGACCTTTTCTTCAAATGGGAAATGACAGCTTTCCCCATCCATGAGGAATATGGTACTTTCCCTAAAACAAACCACTCACATCTAAGTAAAACCAACCACCTGCACTAATTAGTGAAAAACCCCAAAGGATAATTTGTTTAAATGTTTACATAAACACTATTTCACTTGTGCCAAAAAGAGCACAGAAACACAGCTAACATTAAGAAACGCTTCAAAGGGTAGGCAATGAATAATCTATTTACGTTTTTATTATAGCTAAAAGTCCAAGAGATTACTTACATTGACGTACACCTTAACTTTCAAAACAACATCTCATTCAAAAATATTCATCCCAGCATCAGCTGCATCCTCTGAGAACACAGGTGCTCGTCTCTACCAAGTTATAAAACTGAGATTTTTTCACATTTCAAGATAAAAAAATAGCGACACTGTAGTCATTTAGCAGTATCCTGATTTTCATTACTGCCACTGCTCTACACCAGCTGGTTTCAGCCTTTATCTCAACACAATGACAAAAACGTGCTTCCAGGCAATAAGGAAGACCTGAAGTTACTTAAACATAGCCAGCATTTAACTCATGAGTACCAGTTACAATAGGATTTTAACAACCATTTCTTAGAAGCCACTGTTTTAAGTAAAAAGTGATTTAGTTCAGTCAAGCAGAACACTCAAATCCATAGCCATTATTGTCAAAGATGAAACAGGGAGGTATTATTACAGCTCCTTGATTTTCTAGCTGTTGCCTGGAGAAACCTGGAGTCTGCAGACTATTTGTAAGAGGCTAGGAAATGGCCTAAATGAAAGCAAATTCATCTGTGCTGTGCACATTTGTGACATTTCTAAAGAGGTTTGTGTACTCACTGGAGAATGTTTAGGATGTGTAAGTAAAAACATGCTGAAAACCCAGTACTGTCACCATTTCCTGGGAATCTGGTGCTAACCAGCTCTTGCAAAGTGAGAACATTGTTTCAGAAGGGCATTTGTTTTCCCAGAAAGGCATGGGAGAAGCATAAGGAACAGGGCAGTTCAAGAGAGAAGAAAACCTTTCTTCCTTTTTGCAAGAGACCAAAATTCCTGCGTAGCTCAAGTTGGTTCTCCTTCTCTTGGAGAGCTGTCTTTGGACTCATCATGGCCTGTTTTAAAAGGCAAAGTCAGCATGTGGTATCCATTCAAGACAAAGCAAACACTGCAGCTTGATACGGGATGCCAGGCTGGCCATGACCACTTTGTGGCACTCAGCATTTTTAATCACCGCCCCCAGTTCTCATTTTCCTCAAGGCTGAGTAACTATTGCACATTCAGAGATGACAAACAAACAAATAAGGGAAAAAACCCCAACCAACCAACCCAAAAACCTGGCCCAAAGGTTTCAGTGAGCTATGCAGTTTTCTTTAAGTAACAAAGACTATAGTTCACATCCCCTCTCTTATGTCAGCCAGCGTGTGCTGAAATCATGAGGAAAGAAGGAAGAAAGAAAAGTCCTTCTCTGATAAATGCATTCAAAATGACAAAGTCACCTGCTAAAGTCTCTACAGCTGCCAGAGTTCCTAGGTGGGCACAGAAATCTTCACTGAAGTTTACGGACACAAGTTCAGTGTTTTTACATTAGTGTAGAAATTACACTGTGTAAATGCTCACCAGAAAAAACAACTGAAGGCTCGACATTGCCACCTCTGTAACCTTACCCTGCCTTTGGTGTCTCTGAAGGGATGCTGTAACACGAGCTTTTTAATAACACTTCATAAATATTTAGAGCCATCCGTTACAAACGGTGGGTGCCACATGCAGAGCTGGGTGGGGTCGTTCTTTACAGCCACTCACCATCTGGTATCCCTGAGGAAAGCGATCTCCTGAGCCGGGCTTCGCTGCTGTGGGATTAAATTTCCTTCCCCTGCCCCCATTCACTCGCACCAGGAGTCAAGTAGATTCACCTGTCTGTCTCCCCTGCAGGACCATGTTCTGCAGCTGCTTCTAGCCCCAGCTGTAATAGACTCTGTTACATTATTCTACTGCATTTAATGGGCAGAGTGTGAGCAGAGGAAGGAACAATATCCACGGGTTAGTGTTCAAAGGGTCAAACTAGAGCAGTGAATGCCATGCCCTTCTCTCAGCTGCCACTGCTGTAAGGAGGCTACAAAACCTTTACCTGATAAAGATTGCTGGGTCAGCGAGAATGATTAGAATTCAGTCACCACTGCATTTCTCCTTTCCTTTTGTGTGCCAGAGCATCCAATTTCACTGAAGAGGCACAACGAGGTGCTGCATCTGGCCTTAGATCCTTAATAGTGAAGAGAGAAGCAAACAAATAACCTGTGTACGACCCATATATAAAGCAGGTCACCTGCTCCCCTTAATTTGAGCTACATCCCACCATGGAAACCACCTGGTTCATGGACAGTGTCCCTAAGAAAGGCTCAATTCCTGCCTCCTGTCCCCCATGTTCTCCTTCCCATTGTAACAATTCCTTATCTTTAGGGCTTTCTGTCAGCCAAGAGACACAGCCATTGCGGGTGATCTCAATCTACAGATCTTTCCTGTATGGGTCTGTATGTCTGTATTGACCTGTCTGTCTCCTGTCAAACAGACTCTTTAATAGCCACATTTTAGTTCTGTAGAGGCCTTAACTTCAAGGTCCCTTTTCCCTGTCAGCTTCAAAATTTGTCATGGATTCAAAGTTTTGAGGAGAAAATACTAACAGACCAAAGACGGTGATCTCACCTAAGACCTACTGCCCTAGGAAGGCACACTAAAAGGTAATTATATATATACCCTGGATATATTAATCCAGGCATGTGTGTTCTTTTCTCCTTATGCTTTTTTATGCAACTTTTCATAAACGAAGTTAGAGAAAATGTTTCATTTCAATATATACACAATCAAATCATTCCCTAGACAGCAGGTTTCTTAATGGTTTTATCAAAGAAACAGAAAGCAAAAGAAAATGTATCAGACTAAAGTCTCTTCTAAACTATGAGAAAAAGCTTAAACCTTAAAGAGATAAAATGTTCAGGTATCAAGGTATCTCAATTCCCTATTTTAATAATAACAAAACTAACAAAGTGATATCTAACAGCTGTATCATTGCTGTTCCCAGTATTTTTTTCTCACTAAGTCATACCATGTTCCCTCTTAGGTCCTGAACTTTCAAACATTTAAGCAGTGTCTAATTTTATCTGCCTGAGAGGTTCCAATGAAATCCCTGAAGCCATTCACAGGAGCAAATCTATGGACATGGTTGGGTGCCTGCAAGATGAGGCTTAGATAATGAGCATTTTATGGCAGCAATTTTGTGCTGTTTATTTGGACTGCTCAGCCACCAGCAGCCTTCTGGGCACTGCACAATGTTAATCTGAATATTTATTAAAATATACTGGGAACCAGCATCTGGATCACCAGGAAATTTTAATTAAAGTATAAACACAAGGCTTTGAGAACTGTCACACCAGTCACATTGCTCATGGTGCCTTGTCTGCATGGCTAATCAGTTCTGGGCTGACATAATCTGACTTCTTTGTGCAGTATCAGTCCCTAAACAATATCAGCAAAAAATGACTAGCATGTATTAGTGGAAGCTTATACTGTACCTACAAGCTCCTGGTGCACAATTCAGTGTCCATTCAATGTGTCACTGGTGTATCATCGTTCTTGTGAAGTTTAGGTTCAGAGCAAAGGAATTTTTCATATCAGTGCAGGTTTCATAGAACCATAGAATGACATGGGTTGGAAGGGACCTCAAAGTTCACCTAATTCCAACCCCCTCCCATGGGCAGGGACATCTTCTACTAGACCAGCCTGCTCCAAGCCCTGTCCAACCTGGCCTTGGACACTTCCAGGGATCGGGTAGCCCTTGCCTACAGATTTTTATAGTGAATCAAAAACAAAGAATAGCGATTTGACATTTTTTCTTGCAGATGAAATACTTTCAGAAGAAAACTTCTTGTGGTCATAAACAGAAGCTACAAGGAATTACCAGATCCCACGGAAAGGCTGCCTGTTGAATTCAATGACTCGATTGCCACCGAATTCCATGGGGCAAGATGTCACATTAAAAACAGGTAATGCAGCATGTTTAACTTTGCTTTGTATCTTACAGAAGAAGTAACACAATCAAGGAGGGGGAAAAGAAAGGAAATGATTGCTGCTCTGTGCAATATAACCATGCAGGCACATAGATGAGATAACAAAATTCACAGTGCACAGAAGAACACAGCAAAGCTGAGTTGAAGCTGGGATCTCTAAGTGTCTGTCCCAGTATGAAAGGACTTTGGAGTGCTTACGTTTGTGGGGGAAAAGCGCTACGACACAAAGCATCAGAAATGCTGGAAGCTACCTGACAAAGGATCCCTCATGCTGAAGCAGCAGAAGAGACAGTGGGAATATTTGCCACTGAAATTCCACCATGTGGATGCAGAAGAAGTCTCCCACTGGAAATGAAGACAGGGCACACGTGGGAAACAGAGAGGCCGCTGATGAGGGGAAAAAAGTGCTGAGCCACTGCTGTTTTAGCTGGAGCTCTGACAGCAGAATTGTCCCTGGGAAGTTTGGTTGCTGTTTTTGCTATCTTTATTCAGAGCCAACAGGAACTGAGTATATTGTATGTTCAGGGTAAGAGCTACGTGATCCATCAGGGTGAATGATGCACCACAGACACTGCGCTGATTCCTCTTTTCACAGGAGTGGAAAGGGCAGTGAGAGAAGGGCTGTAGGAGTGTCCACAGATATTAATTGCCTTCCCCATCCTCTGCTGGCAGCACACAATTGTGATCAATCAATTTTTACTCAATTTCTGCAGTTTTGCTGGGCTCATACACAGAACACAATGATGATGAAAACTGCTAGGGATGCTTTGATTGCAGACAGGAGTTTTACTCAGGTCCCTTTAACATTCTGTGCTTTGTTGATAAAATTAGACAGCAGAAAAAGAATTGGCAAGAAAGGACTGTCATGCATGACAGAAACTAAAGAACAGCTATTGCAACTGTTGTGGGCTTTCTCCATGCTGCCATGGGGTGCTCAGAGAATCTCCTGATGCCTTAGGTTTTAACTTTTATATTTTTCAAGTCCTGTACTACTTAGTGTGTAGCTCTGAGGTTTCTCGTATCCTGTTAATCTCTGCTCTCTCGTGCTAGTTAGACATAACAAAGCCTCTCCGGGCCTGCTTCCCAAGGACACCCAGACCGTCCTAGGCCCAAAATGTGTAAACCAAAGACTCTAAAGGGGGGGCAAGCTTGGGGAAATTACATCACTAAACTGAAGCTTTAATTGGAGAATTACCCCTGATATGTAAATGAACCAAACCTATAAAAGTGTGAAGAACTCGTGGCCTGCCGTCCATCTTGGGGTCCATCTTGGCAGCAGCCTCTGGCTCCCCAGGGTGTGCCTTTGAAGGCCTTTCAAATAAATACCCACCTTTATTCTCTTATTCTGTCTAATCTCTGTTTCTAGGAGGACGGATAAGGCATCACTCCTACACATTCCTTATTGAAGCAAGCTTCTTGCATTACTGAACTCAAAGGGGATTTCCATCTTGCTTTGACCAAGATTTTTAGTTTTTACTTTATCCAGTCTATTGTGGGTGTTATGGACAAAAGAAAACACAAGAGAAAACCACCACTGCCTTAAAGAATCCAGTAGAAAGCACAAATATGCATTAATACACATGCCCAGTAACAGTACAGATGTTTACAGCATTCGTGCCCATGTTCTGATGCAACTTATGAGAGGAAAGCCAGGAATGCATCCAAGCCACTCGACACCGGTTTGATGTAGTGCACAGCATGACCAGTTTTCCCATTCTCCAGTATCAGGAAAAGAGGGAGGAACTCCACACAGCACCTCCTTCCTTCTCCTCTGTCTTGCCTGATCTGAAAACGAACCATCTTCTTTCCAATCTACCTTTTCCACTTCTAGAAAAAGTGACAAAATTGAACCATGGAGATGAAAGGAAAAGATTACTCCCTGGCACACTGAAGCTTAAAAATTTGTCTTTAAAACATCAGGAATGGAATGGGTTGGAAGGAGTAGAGCATCCAAGGATTTTAGGTAATCAAACCAATACCTACTTGTGTCTATTGAAACAACCACCCAAAGCAAATCACGGCCTAAGCTGGACTATGAGAATTCAAAGGGCTGTTCAGCACAAGCTTTTAAGCATTTTGAAACACCTGAAAAATCACTTTAGTAGGTGTCTCCTTTGCAATATTCCCTCTCTTCTAGATTACTATAAACCAGGAGGAGGGAAAAGGACTAATTTGGACTGGATTTGATTACTATCACCCTCAGCTTGCTGCCTGTAACTGATCCCTACCTGCTGCTCATAAAATGGAGCTGCACTATCAGGATGTTTCCTAAAGCCTTTCCGTTGACTTATATAAATACAGTAATAAATGAGACGGGATTGAAAAGAACCATGTTTTAAACAGAGAGGAGAGAGATTGGTGAAAAGAGTTATTAAAGCACAATTGAATAGATAACTAACTAAATAAAAACAACTTCTGATGTAATTTGCACAGCAACTGTTTCCTCTTTTTAATTATTGCATAAGTGGATTTTATAAAAATAAACACCCAACTTCCAACTAAAGTCACAGGAAACCCATCAGCACCTCCTAGTTTTCAGCCTCTCTCCCACTATTCTTTCATTTTTGGGGGAGTATGGATTTCACAGGCAAAGACAGAGGGATGGGAAGGAACAGAGTTCAGTTTTACTCCTTTTTTTACTAAATTCAACTATCTGTTTGCACTACTCCCTAGCTACACAATTTAATAAAACTACAATGTTTAAAACTACATTGTTTAAAACTACGTTTAATGTTGTAGTGCAACAGATCTATTCTACTCTAAAAGAAAAGCAACCTTGTAAGCCTGACAGCAAACTCCAGCGTCAAGTTTCAAAACAAATGGAGACTTATCTGACTATGTAAAGGAAGTATGTATATAACAACACGTAAATTAAAAATAGACATTCAGGTAAACATATATTCAAACTTTATTTACATTATATAAGTTCAATATTCATCAGAAAGCACAGATATGATGTAAATGAGCAGCAGTTATTAGGATGTGCTGTAAGTGCTTGTGGAATGCAGGACACTGTATTATTTCCTGATGTTTTAAATTAGGTTTATTAAAAACAATCTATTGTTTAGTGAGTATTTTCCTCTGTAGAGATGTATCAGCATTCTGATTTGTTGACTGCTCTTTTCAGTCGAGGAAGGAGTCGAGCCAAGGAGAAGCACAGCATTCCCTATTTATGTGTCCACACAAAGGAAATGCTTCCTAATGCTGAGTCAGCACATTAGGCAGAAACACAAATAATGATCATTAAACCTCAGAGAAGCAACATTTAGAGCCAGAGGAGTTTACTAAACCAGCCACAAGATCAACCTGTGTCAATTCTTATTTGGGATTTAGAAAGTTGGGAAAACTACTGGCACTGCTGTCAGGTTCAGCACTAACAGAGAACTTGGGATTCTCTCCATGGTCATGGCAAAAACACTCTGGAAAAAAAAAAAACAAACCAAACTTCTCTGAAGGCATCAGGAAATACCACTACCAGGCACTGACACAGGTTGTACAAGTCCATCACTCAGAGAACACTTGGAGCTTGATTCAGGAATCGATGGTTTAGAGGGACAAGACTTTTCCTTATTGATCCCAGGGTGGATCTTGTGAAAACTAAACCCACACACTGGCAGTCAGTTTGTCTGCCCTGCTTATTCTCTCCCAGAATTTTGGACCTGAAAATGCTCTGTGCTTTCCCACACAAACAGTGGAAACATGGGCAAGGTGCAGAGGAAATAGAAGCTTCAACAGCACCCAAAAGGACTCACTTTACACTAAGCAGTCCTCAGACAACAGCAGAAAAGGAATTCTCAAGCTGATTGAGGGCAGTGTATCATGTAACGTGGTCGTATTTCCCCATTCCACTCAGGCATACAACAACTGTCTGCCTTCCCCTCTCCTAAGCAGGTAACCAAGAAAGTCTGTGAAAAAATTCACAGCTAAGAGCCTGAAACTAACTTTCTTCTGTCACCAGCATGTTACAATAATCTTCTTTCTAAATAACATTCAAGGTCTGAAATTAAAGTTACTGTTATGATGTCACTTGAATATACCATAAGTCAAAGGAGACACATAACCAGAATCTGAACAGACCTGTAATTTTTTATGGTAATATTGCTTCTGCCTTAATTAAAGTTTTAAGCATAAAGTAACTTTCCAAAATGATTGCTTTTATCCAAATATTAGAGAATTCGGCCTGAAAATAGTTACTTTCTGTTCTTTTATGCACCTCACGAAGAAAGGAAGCCGCAGAGAAATGCTTTGCTTTGCTTTAAGTGCCAGCTCTGTTCCACTCTGCTCACACCTTATACTCAAAGCGCAGGGGTTTCATGCTTGTGGCATTGTGACATGTAAAAAACATTATACAGGCTTCGCAAAATGCTCTGTCTTCAGGTCTGTGGATGGTAGATACTTTCTTACAAGCTCCCAAAGACCCTGATGACACCATCATACATCATTAAAAAACTGACACAGCTCTTATTCCTCAACAAATTTAGTTTTATTTCTGAGGGGAAAGGAAAATACCATCTGGGTCAGAATTGGCTCAGAGCTATGGGTGAACAGAACTGGCAACCTGAGCCTTGAACAGCTCCAGCAGCGAGAATTCAGAGAATAAAAATGTGTGTCCTGAAATGGTTCCAGGTCAAGCAAGGTTTAAGCTGGCATGGAAATATGAGAGAGAAGTTGTACTGTGTCTGAAAGTGCTGCCTTCAAGAATAAAAGCTGAAAACAGCCAGCTGGACAGAGAACTAATATTGAACACAGTATGAAATGACTCTGTATTAATAAGTAATGAAAAGTATCTTGGATATTTAGCATGTGTTTAAAAAATTAGTTCTTCCTGAGGACTGCAAGTGCTAAAACAAATTAGCATTTCCCAGTTCATAAGTTAGGCACACGAACAGCAGGCTGTTTCCAGAGCCTGGCACACGCAGAAGTTATAGTATGACAAATTCCTAACTTACCTAATGTCTTCAATGTATTTATGCCTTGGTTGTATCAGCAGGGTAATTATCCCTGCCTTAGTAAAGGCACTGCTTAAGGAATCCTGGCATGCACTTCTTCAGTAATAAGCACTTCATTTTGTCAATGACTTCACTTAAAAACTCCTAGCTTTCCAAGATCTGATTATTTTTACAGAGCATGAAAATTAACAACTCTACCTCATATAAATTCTTTTATCTGCTTGGAAAAAAGTGCTGGTCCAGACTGCTGCACTAGGCTTGGCTTCAGCTGCCAGTGGTTTGCATATTTGGCCTCGTGATATTTTTACTGCACTCTTCTTTGTCAATGCCAACTGTGAGCTGTTTTCTTTGGTCAGCTGGGTACTGCAGCCAACAAATCCCCCTTCCCCTGGTGCCAGTGAGACAGCTGTCAGTCAGAGGCTTGGCATGCTTAAGACTCTGCTTCCCCACCCAAGACTCCAGAAAAATAAAAGATACAGAGCCGGGCCCACAGATCATAAGAAGAAAGAAAACATTTGTGTTATACTGGGAGCCCAACAGCACCGCTGAACCTCGGAATCTGGCAGCTGTTACGGTACAACAGAATTGTCAGAGCCCACAAACGTTCACACGGGACTGAAACTTGGCACGAAGGGATGCCGCTTGACTGATCCACGTCTTATCCCAAACTCAGTTTCTCATTCAGAGGCAGTGATGGCACACAGCACTCTCTATTCATAGCAGATTTGGGAGGTTTGTGCCACTGCTACAGCAAACTCCATTATTTGTAACTGTGAAGGTTTCTGAAGCTTGATGAGGTTATGTTTTGAAGTAAAAGTGACCTTAGGGATCACTATTCCCCAGACTTCTGATATGTAGGATTTATTCCAAACTCAAAAGTGGCAGATGACTAGTTTTTCCTGCCTTCCTCTGCCAACAGACCAATTTGGCCATAGCGGTCTAAAAAATCTCTAAAAGCTGTGGGAAGCCTTGCTTTTTTTTTTCCCCTCCAGTTTTTAATCCAGAGACTCAAGATGTTTTCCTTTTTCCCTTCCTTCCTCTTTATTCTTCTCTCTACCAGATAAAGGAAAATTTTCAAATCAAAGATAACCTTGCCCAAAGGCATCAATGTTCACAAACCTGCACAAGTTGAAATACCAGGGCCCTCAGGTCCAACATTGTTGTCAGCAGGACTGGCATTCCACCCCGAGAGATGGGATATGGGGAAAAATACCAATTGCTGATGCTGTTCCAAACAATATCCTTGATTCTAAGAGGTCCACCACTTCCAGCTACCTTCTACTAAACTGGTCCATTTTGTCAGCTTGGCACCTCTCTGTGGTATTACCTTAAATGCACTTGAAAACAAAACCAAAGGTTCTGCTGCCCTGTGTGATTGAGGCACTCAATGTTCCAAGTGCTCCTTGCTGTTCTCTAGCAAGAAGCCAAAACCAGATCATTAAATAAGGTGTCAGCACATCTGAAGCTCGAGGTCAGAGACAGATCTTCAAAATATCCAGCATTTACAGTGAAGGTGAAGCCATTTTGAGGGAGCAAACTGAATTCAGGTCATATCCCAGTGAGTTTTAGTTTAGGATTTTATTGTACATTGTTCACCATTACACTGATGCTTTAAAATACCCACTCTTTAATCAAGTGTGTGTGGGAAAAAAGTCTGCAGCAGAAAAAGAACAGCACCCTGCTTTTCCCAGGACATCTTACTACAGCATTTGGTGGCCTTAGGAGGTGGAAGCAGCAGGAAATTAATATCATTGGATATCACTGGAAGCATCAGCTGAGGTGTGGAGGTATTGAAGGGAATACCCAAAATGCACAGAAAAATCTAAGGTGTTGCTGTTTGGCACGGCAGGATGTTCCCTAGAAAGCAAAGAGAGACCTAGCTGTGCTGAGAAAAACTTTGCCTCAGTGATAACTTCAACACTCTAACCAGCTCAGGATGAAGAGAGAATCAATCCCAACATTAAAAAAGCCTGGAATGAGAGATAAGGCTTAAGAAACAACATCAGCAAAACGTTTAGAAAGAAAAATCCCCACACTGTGATGTAAATCAGAAAGTGGCAAGTGAGCAATTAAACCATGGCTGGATGATGAGACCATTGACCACAAGGTTTTAGTTATTTGGTGCACCTAACTGAAGCCTTCAATTCATGTCAGTGCCAGGAATATTGCTGGTGCAGCAATATTAACAAATGCATTCACTAAGCTTGGATAAGCTTTCATTACACTGAATAAAAATAGATTTACTATTATTCAGTAAATACCTATCACACATTTGCAGCCCCTCATGGATTTACCTTGGGACTTTACTTCCAAAACCAAGGTATTGACTGATAGACTTTATGGCAGTAGAAAATCTAGAGGCTGGTTCAAAAAAACCCCAAAACATATTAAGCTATGAGCTTTCTAATCTGTGCACACATTTGGAGTTCAAAGATGTCTAAATAAAAGATTCTCTTATTAAATGCTGAATATGCCTGAAGCAAGAAACCTTGGGTAGGGATGAGATGGGACGTGGTAAAAAGTGCTAATAAGTGAAAGGAAGGTGGGTGTCAGGGAAGGTAACTGAACTTTTTTTTTTTTTCCCAATTTTAAGTATTTGGGTTCAGGTTCTGACTGAGAAAAAGTAAGATTTGTCTTTGTCAGTGAAGGGAGTGTACAACAGTACAGTTACACGCACAAGCATAAAGAGAAGAAAGCCTCTCCTACTAGAGCATCTGACTCTATGTGCTACAATCTTGAGGACTTTGCAATGGACTGAAGGCTCAAGCTGAACTTTCTACTCTTTTCGGGGTTTCAACGCCTATTCTTTACTTTTGCAAATTAATAATATTAAGAGTTTAGCTAGAGGTTAGCTTACTCATTAATGTTGAGCCTGGGGCCTGAATTTTATAAACAGCTAAGCCCTTTGCCTGCTAACGTACAAGGTCAGCACATTTTTGTTGTGGAATATGATCTAAATGGATTAAAAAGAATAAGACTTGCCTTCAGGAACCCTTTATAAACCACCAACACGTAACAATAATCTTTTCATACATTGAAATCTCAGTAGAGGTTTTGTAATACCACTGTCCACACGTGATAATGCTTCACCGTGGCCACAAACACCCCTAACAATCCTTAATCACACATCCTCCATATCTTTCAGTACACTTTAAAATCAAATGCATTTCATTTGAAATTGCTATCTCGTGTTGAGGTTCAGAACACAACTCAGACTGTGCAAAATGTATCTTTTCTCCGTTTATCGGAAGTTTTTAAACTAGAGAGGAAACAAACAGTAATATATTGGACAGCTTGCCCAGAATAGTGTCTGACTCAGAGACATGCATGTGATATATGAAAGGAGTACCAGAAATTTAAATACACCACTAAAATTCTTCATCTTAGAACTCAATGAGCATATTACTAAAAGTTAATTTCTTTTTTCCAAACAAGGAAAAGCCGTGCTCCACCACTAAATGTGTGACATCAGAGCTGACCTATGTGTGGGGATGCAGCCACCCAGAGCAGGGAGAGGATGTGGCCCTTTTGTGCAAAGGTAGGAGCTGACTGCTTACTCTGGCTTTTCTTACATGAGAAAAAAAGAGTTTGCCTTTCATCCCAGCCAGTCGTGATTGGATACTGCCATCAGGAGTAACTCCTGTCTGGAGCTCTGGAGAATGATTGACTGACAGCCAGAAAGGGAGATTTGAAGCAAGTTAACCATATGTTCAGAAGACAAAAGAGATTTATCATCTGTCTCCCCAAAGGAGGCCAAACTAAGGTTATTGAGTCTACACAGAAAGTCAAATAATCACAGTGACATCAAAACTGACTTAATTGGTACAAAAGACACAGACAGCTATGCTGGTTAATGACTAAACGAAGTACGATGTTACACATAAAACACTTATAAGAAACTATATTTAGCTGTGTAAGCAGAAAAGGATCAGAAGCTGAAATACAGACACAAGTGTTCTAATGGCAAATCCAAATTTCTAGATTGAGAGATTTCATTTCTAAAGTCAGGTTCGTGTCCTGGCAGCTGAAACAATACTTCCTTGCTAAATCATGACTTTCAGCAAGCAAAAGACAACAAAGAAATACAGAGCTGACTGGGCTAATTCCATCTTCTAAGCTGAAATGAATCAAACACGACACACAGAGGAGCACCTACAGCACAAAGAATGTTGGTGAACACCACTGGTTTCTTTTTAAAGAAGTTTAGCTTTTCTTTTATTTCTGTCCCCTTAAACTGCACCCCCCCCAACAAAACAAACAAAAAACAAATAAAACTCCCCCCACCCTGCAACATTTATTATTAACTTATGGCATAGAAATTATTTTACTAAACAAATGAATTTCTACATTAAAAACTAGTGAGTGACTCTAACGATTTCCCTTCCAGGACACATGTTTTTAACTAAGAGCCCAGTGGGCACCAGTGAATAAACATCTGATACCTCTCCACTGAGGCAAGGGGGGAAAAGGAAGGCTAAAAGAGCTGACAACAACATTCTCACCCACAAGAAAATGAGACCGGATAGACTTCATGTTTTGGCTTCCAGGAAAGGAAGAAAAAAAAATTACTTCCCAAAACAAAGGAAAAATAAAACCTACATTTATATATGTGTATATATATATAGGTATGGAAACTGCAGGTACTGAGATGTGCATTCCCACGTCCTTCAAGGTACTTATTTGTCTGACCTTGAACTGTTACAGTTTGCCCCTGCTTAGCCACAAGAGGCAGGAAGTCTTCTGGCCTTAATATTTTCTTTGTGGATATTTTCGTGCACATTTCAGGAAGAAACAGTGCTGCAGAAACAGATCCACCATGGCAGAAAACTTGCTGGAAGTTTTGCAGCCCTTTCTGCAGGTAGCCAACAATTTGTCATGCAGTAGGTAGGGGTGCAATGAAAAACCACAAGAAACCTGGAATACCAGAACTGAGCTAGAGGTTTGGATCAGTGAACACCTACTGGGGAAAAAGCAAGATGCTGTTGGCTCCTACCAGAGTTTTTTCAAGTGCAGAGTGGGTTTGATTCAGTGTTACTTAAAAACAGTTTCCAGCCAAGAATTTACCAGGCGTCCAAGGATGCAATGAAAACTGTCAAATGTAATCAAAAAAAGCTTAAGAGTCAAATCTTAGGTGATGGCTAAACACAAAAAGGAGGAGCTGTTCAGCAATGGATTAGAGTGTAGAATGAGAGTGGAGAAAACACACAGCCGACTTTTTTCTTTAAAACAGAAAAAACCTTGAGTTCAGACTGGTTTATTTCAACCATTTCTATCAGACAATCTCCTACGTGGCTTTGGTACTGGACAATTTACCTTTTTCTGGGTCATCATGATGAGAATCCTCTGGCACGTTACCCAGTAACATTTTTAAAATGAAGGAAAAGAAACAGCCTAAGAGCAGCCCTACATAAAACTCAGATATTGCTGGGTCACCCGTGTCTGCCTCTGTCCCCTAAGGGTGACAGCAACGTGCTCCTGTGGGTGGGTGGCTCTGCAACCCCAGGAAAAAACAAGTTCTGGTAATTTTACAAGGAAACTGAGTTCTCTCAAATCCTCAAGTTCCTCTTTACTCTTCTGTGCTCAGAGCACAGAAATAAGGAGCACTAAAAATAAAGAGGTCAAACACAGCTGGCAAGGGCAGTTCAAATGCCATATTTAACAGACGCCATTTTTTGATAAAATTGTATAATATGCTTAGAATTAAATTTCAAAACATTCATCTCAAAAGTAGATGATTGATAATTTCTAGAAAGAAAATAAGGTATCCGATAAAAAGCAGAAAAAAATCCCTTTACATTTCAAAATTGTGTGCAAAAGGCAGCTACAATCCCAATTAACGATATTTGTTTTGTAGTAGTGTTGTCCCACCCTCTGCCTGGTGAGGGCTTCATGAACGTCCCCTTTCCTAAGGCAGCAGGCTTTACACAAACGGCATTTCTGATCTAAAACCTGTCTCAGCCTCCTCTCAAAGACCTTCAGTACAGTCTGAGAGCATCTCCTAGAGACAGAAAGTTTGCATGAGATTTCTCCTAAATCCATGTTGCTACAGTAAATGCTCTATTTTAAATCTTGCCTGTCAGGGAAATGGTGTATAAATGCATATAGTGTCTATGGTATATCAGTTCCTACCTCCTGACAAAAGTTTTGTGTCAATTCTCAAGCCCTCACAGTCATTGTCAAGTTTCCCTTCCCTTCCCCAGGCAGGAGAACAGGTTCCTCACAGGTCCTATTGTCCAGCTTTCTGATCATCTTCTTTGCTCTCAGTTAGAACCACCTTTTCTTTTTAAACACTGTTACCCCAAACTGGACACAGTGCTCCCTCCCACTGAGGTTTTGTTTACTTTGTGTGCCTTGAAAGTTGCATTCCTGTTTATACATCCCAAGGTGGTATTTGCTCTCTTGAGAAAAGAAAGTGCTGCCTAATCCTCCGTGTTGGTCCTGAAATAACATCTCTACCCTTTTCTGTAAAGCTGCTCCAGTCCCCCACCCTTTGCTTATGCACTTCAGCATTCCCGCATTTGAGCCTAGGGAAACTTCTTGCTAATAATTTTCTCTCTTTTTTTTTTTTTCCTTGACGATTTTCCTCACTTTCCAGGATGATTCCATCTTAACTCATCCTGCCCTACCCACGGCAACCTACTCCCAAAGGGTGATTTCCCCAGCGCTTTTGCAGACCCACACAGCAGAACCCTCCTGCTCTGAGTCACAGCTCATCTCACTCAGCTCATCTACGTGACAGGAGATGGTGTCGTGTCACAGCGGGGCTAAATCAGCAGAAGGTCCCATTTTCCCTTGTTGAAAGAAAACCACTGGCTTTTTTCCTGAAGAATTGAGCTCTTCCCTGGGTGGCTCTGAAAGAGTTTGAATTCAGAGAGCTGTTGGCCCTCGGTGATGTAAAAGCCACTCACCAGCTCTGCTCTTGGCATGCTGGGCACCAGGAGAGAGGCCCTTGGGGCAAAGCCCTGACTCACTTTTCTGGATGCTGATTCCTATTGGTCCACTGTTGCTTTTGGAACAGGACAGTTCGGCCTTGAATGAAAGTTTTTTCCAGCACTACAACTAATTAGCACTGACAGGGAGGGACAATGGATTTGTTATCACTGACACGCATTTCTAACTGCATTGCCTCAATTAAACTGATGTCATGCACAACACTGCAGCACAGCGGCCCTGAATTTCAAAGAACTCACGTGAAGACCTGGTGGAGTTATTTCAGACCTGATGGAAATGTAATGAAAGAAATGCAATGTAATGTACAGAACTGATGGCAGAAGTTTGGATGAGATTCACATTGCACTTTTTACTCAGCAAAGGCCCAGAGCATACATAAGAAAATGATGGATTTATTTTTCCAGGAGATAAAATAAATAGGTAATTTATTATTCCACTGCTAGTACTAGTATTTTAAAGAGGTCACCCTCTCTCCATATATATGGTCACACAAATGAATATATACTTATCTGCTGGAAGCCTTTTCTGAAGTATTCTCAATAAAAACAAGAACTTCTAAGAATGACAAATGCTTGAGCAGTCACATACTGACATAGCATAACTGCTCTGCATTCCTTTCCCCATTTGCAACAGAGTCAAAACGTTTCAGAATTAAAAATTTAAGAAAGTAAAATTCAGTCACTTTTTAAAAGAGGCCAAATGTGCTATTGGAAAGTAACTGCAAGTGTGGAAATACATTTCTGCATTCCGTGCTCAAATAAAACACTGAATGCCCAGGAAACACTACTGTTTTTCTAATTAAACACAAGTAGGGGTATGAAAGGCAAACCCACAGTTCAGGAGTGGCACGATACCATGCTTAGAATAAAAACTATTATATGAAAGGTGCAATAAAAACAGCCACCTCTAATAGCAAAACCTGAATTCTAGCAGACAGCTCCATTTCTAAAGCTGGAAATCTCTATCTCCACAAACAGCACAAAGAATCCCTGGACAGAGTGTTCCTAACTAGTACTTGACCATAAAGTTTCATTTTTCAAACATCTTCCCCTTTGCTCCAGGGTTATTCCATTTTAATGACAGACCTGTCACATGCACTCAGCTGGCCACAAAGACCTTTCATTTTGGTGACAGCAAAGATGAAATCATAGCATATTTTTGAACCAATATGTATGGAGACACACTTTTGTTTTGTGAGACCAGATTTTTTTTTTTTTGCAAGGCAGCAAATCATAGAGTACCCCACTCAAACTGCAGATGATTCACTGCTTGTCCAAGAGCCAGACAAAAAATACAAGTAATGTAAAAAATCTAAGCAAGCTGAAGAAAAAGAGGATTTAATTATTCACAACAGCTCTCCCCAAAATCCACTGTATTAATCAGCATTTTGTGTGCCATAAATGCTAGCAGGAAACAGAGTTCAAAACTGAGGGCATTGGTATTAAAAATGAGTTTAAACTTCAAATCGCCCTCATAACCAGGAACCTTCTCCTTGCATAGTGCATTGTTTTAAGAAAAGTGAATTGAATGAAATTAAAAAACCCTGAACATATTTAAAATGCCAAAGTCAAAATAAATCCACCTTTGTTGTTATTTGCAAGCTCAAATCCAGAGTTACAAATGTTTAAAGTGCATCAGCCTAGTGTGTGAGTTGGTAAAAGCTTGGGTGCCTATTTGAATCAACTTAAAATGAAAATTCAATTTCTTCTTTTCAGGGAAAAAAAAGAAAAATAACTTAAAATTTAGACAGATATAGCAGAAAAAATTTAAACCATCACTTTTCTCTCTAGACACAGGTCCCCCCTTGATCCAGCTGGCATGCTGACTACATTCATATATTGGTTGAGGCTTAACTGTGCCACAAATTAATTTAACATGAAATTGCTACAGTTGAGAGTTGGCTCAAATCACAGTTGAGAGCTGGCTCAAATCACAATTAACCATAGTTCACAAAACCTCAATCTGACACTTTCTATGCCACCAATAAACTTAATTCTCAGCCATTTTGACTTAAATAGCACATACTGGCAATGATTAATCTAGTATGAAAATAACCTTAAGTGAAGGAGCAGTCCATGGCCCTGATCTTTGGGAATTAATTTTGATTTGCATACTCAGTTTTAAAATTCCCATATTGCAGCAGAGCTTTGAAGGCAGAGCTCAGACTCTGTTCAGACCCATTCTCCATTCCCCCTTTTGCAAACGTAGAATTTTACCAGAGAATTTAACAGTAAAATCCCAGAAAACATCACAGTTAAGTTTCTTGCACCATCCTAAGTCTCTCTTTTTGTGCATTAAAGTATGAGGCAGTCTTAATTCCCCAGTCATGTGTCTCAATGCAATATGTGTTTTAAAAGAAAGACTGGCCAAGTTACATGGATATACAGAGATTGCTTTTTTTTAAAGGATTTAGAACTGCTAATTGTGAAAGACTGAATTACTCCCAGCTTAGAAGAAAGAATACAGACTTTGTCTGAAGTTCTGCAATGCCAGAAGTTTGGACCAATCGCAGAATGAATAAAAGAACAATTTAAAAGAAATCTTGAATGTCTTTCTTACAAGAGGAAGGTGAACTCCTGAAGCCTCATTCACTTCATTTTAGTGTCACATTCTCTGGTAGAATTCCATGTTTGCAAAAGGGGGAATGGAGAACAGGTCTGAACAAAGAGTCTGAGCTCTTCCTTCAAAGTTCTGCTGCAATATGGGAATTTTAAAACTGAATATGCAAATCAAAATTAACTAAACTGAAATGTCATCCACACACATTTGGAAAAGGCTGTTCTGGACACCTTTGTCCTTTTGAGCCCTTGATGTCCTGAATTCCAATTCCTGTATTTCCTTTGTTCCCTGACTCCTACCTACTACTCACTCCCATGACTTTCCACACCTAGGGATGTGCAAAGTCAAGTCATTTTTAAGGCTTAAGCACAGTAAATGTCCCAGTCAACAACTCAAGACGACTTACTTGTGCACAGATGATCTCTGATCTGTCAGGCACATTCACTCACTTTTTCCTGCCTCCAGCAGGTCATTATTTACTCCTGCAGTTCAAGCAAATGTTTCTTCTTTATTGGAGCTGGGTTTTGGGACAGGATAAGGCTAAAGAATAAAAAGTGCTTGCAGAAGAAGCCAAGAAAATAGCAACTCTCTAACTATTGTAAGAATGTGCAATCTTGGTTGCAATAAAATGAAGAAAGAATGAGGGTGGTAGGGGGGGTGACCTGCACCATATGATTGCCAGCTGGGAGAGAGAATCAACCCAGAACAGTCTGTTGGAAAACAGCTTCCAACAACGCTGTTGGATTGAATTTAAAGTTATTTATTCGAGGTACACTTAACCTAGGAAATGACTGCAATACCAAGAAAGGCCTCTTTTGGGAAAACACTTTCTGTACCCCCAAACTGATGTGATTCTATTATATCAGAAGCATTTGTAAGAAGTGACACAGATGAGTAATTGCAGCAAGTGCCAAGTGTTGGTTTTGGTATGACCACTATGAACTGAATGTAATCTCATTTCACTCCTACTGCTTTGTAATATGCTCCCAGCCTTGATTAGTGCTCCCTGAGTGACCTGCTTCAGCATTCATGACATTTCTGGAATATCGCTTCACTTCCGAATGTTTGAGTTAGCTTTTGCCCATCTGACTTAAAAATACCTGTATCACTTGTGTGCAAATCCTTTAAATAGTTTTTCCTCCTCATGAACAGATTTCAAACATTTTCAAGAAGGAAAACACACTCCTCCCCAACTCCTCACTATTCTGTTTTCTCATGACTGATTTTAAGTATTCATCAATTTATTTTTTTTTTCCTGAAACCCTACAGCAGGAATGTTTCGATCTGTCAAATCAAAAGTGGGTTCTGCTTTTTTCTCTTTCTGTAGGACGATGAGTAGGCTGTCCACCCTTTGGAAAACTCATCTTTAGCATTTTTATTGCAGATAATTATTCTGGATTGAGTCTAGTTGAAAATAAATGTATTCTTCTACATCAGAGATTAACCCAAAGGGCTTTGGGATCTTTATTCAAAATTCACCAACTTTCCACATTATGTAAGCTCATTACCACCATATTTTTCATATTCTAAGCAGACTAACTATAACTAAATCAACAATACAACAATAACTCAAATTGCTTCAACTTTACACTTGATTTTCCTGCATCTAAAAGCAGGTTAAAAAGCAAAGACTCACTCTCAAAATACAAAAGGGAGTGTATATAAAATGATTAAAAATTTCTATTCCACATATGTATAAATCTCTGAGAACCTCATGCATTATTCAGTAGATGAAAGAGAAGGAAGAACCTGGAAAAGGCCAGGGAAAAGTGTTATTACTTCTCTGCTTTGTAAAATTAACTATTTCAAGCTGCTTAACCTTAGCTCAGAACATTGTGTTGGACTGGTGCTCTTATAAAGAGGAATCTGCTGCAAATTAAAATCTTGTCTGCTGCTTTTGAAAATGAAAAACTTGGGAATACTTATAAAGTGGAGCCACCTTCTCTCCCCTTTTACTGATTTGAAAATGAGTCACATTTCAGATGTTTATTCCCATGTGTCATCCAGAGAAGACCACCCAAAGTTACTGCATTTTGAGCAAACTTTCAGTTCTCCAAACCTGCAGCAGCCCTCTGCCCTCCTCCCCTCCTGACATCATCTATTTGCCTCTCAAACACAAGTGTTAAGCAGGACAAAGACCCACAAGCCCCAGCTTCTTTAAAAACACAAAAGGAAAGGGAAAAACAAGCCCCTATAATCTCAAGGTGCATTTATTAAAACAGATTGGTAAGAAAGATGAGAATCTCCACTAAAACCAGAACATGCCCCCCTCGTCTTACCCCAAAAGTCCATCACAAACCCCGGTACAATGACAGAGGCCACAGGCTTCCACCTTAGCTGATCTCAACAGGTGGTGTAACTCTGTTACAGCGACATTTTCAATTCATACTGACCATCAGGTGACAAGGGAATTAAATCTTAATGCTTAAGCACTTGCAAAACTGCAGTCACCTCTTATTCCTGGAGTACTACTCGTCTAGAAATATGTACGTGACAACCAGCTGATTAAGAAGGGTTAGGCTTTGTAAAAAAATAAAACAACCCAAAACCAACTGAAACATCACATTCCATTATTTTGTGGGTTTGTTTCCAATAAATGCCTACATTGTATTCCCAAACCTGCTCAGACCAAATGAAAAACTTGTTTATATTTTCTGCTTTCCCACTAGGACATACACTGAACTGCCAGTAAATTCATCCAAAGCCGTTTCCTCTCTTTGTTGAGTTTTCTCCTCGACTCAGGTTTTCCCATTTGCTCGCATTCCGGGATAGGAGTTGAAAACAGACTTGGTGCTTGAGAACTGCTGCATACAGAAAACCCCTTAAAACATAGACAGAATCACTGGTTGATAATTCCAGAATTAAATATAAATTGATTTGTCTGATAATATTCTGCTTCCATCTAATACATTTGTCATGTTTATCCCAGACTTCCAGTTCTAAACACCGTTCCTGCTAAACTGAGAAACAAAGCTGTGGACATTTTGTTCCTTTAGAGTCAAAGATTTAGCAGATGGCAATTTTAAAGGTTTTTTGATCTGGCACATTCTTGCGCTCTGACATGGGGTTATTGAAGTTGTTTGTTCCCTCCTGTGCACGTTGTTTGTATCTTACACAATACAGAAAAAAGCAGCACAATCCTCCTGACACCTTTCCACTTCATTCACAGAAATCTGATTGAAATTACATCTGCTGCAAAGCATAAATGATGATGGCAACAGGTCTTATACTTTTCTCATGAGATAATTTTTGGATTTATGGGTATGTGGGACAGGGGTATCCTCACCTGCAGCTAAACCATTCCTTCCTACCCTGACTGTGGCTCACACAGAAAGCTGCACAAAATGGGGAAAACTTCAGAAAATAGCTCCATTAGCAACATCAAACATTTTCACCCAGTTAATAATTACGTTACTACATATAATGTACTTACATAATTAATAACTTGGGTTATTAAATCTATCTCTGTATAACACATTTAAGCAAGACTGGTATGAGTGTCATAAGCCATCCTCCCCTGATACGTTTCATGTGCTGGTTCACACACACACCTTCACTATTGATAGCTCCTGCTCTGAGCATAACTAGTTTATCTGTTGCCTAAATATTTCCAGTTTTTATCAACCTAATCCAAGATATGCCTGGTACTGAGTGGGGGAAAGAGAGAGTGTGTGGGTATATATATTATATATATTTATATATATATATATATATATATATATATATATATATATAGACACACTTTTGTTGCAACATCTAATTTATGAATCATAAGTGATGACTCACAAAATTTGAGCATTGACTACAAACTATTACCATCAACAAAAATGATAATATAAAATGAGTGCTTAAAATAAAACCAGGGGCATTTCAATCATTGCCTACAGAGAGTACCATCACTCATTTAGACTGGACTGCTGGAAGGTAACTCAGTAACAATCACTAATGAAAATTCAGTGCAAAAAACCAAATCTAAATATTATCAAGTATCTATCTGCTGGTACTATTGTCAATTTATTTGTTCTTGAACATCAAATTGGATTCATGTGACCAGACTTCTGTGGGTGTCTCCACTGGCCAGGAGCTGTGGTCAGCCCAATTTATTACCTTTTTCAAGCCACATCACTTTGCTGGCCAGAGAAAACAGGCTGAGATACTGCTTTGATAAATGGAGAAGTGTGTTGGATGCTCATGCTTTCAGAGAGGACACTTTACCACTTCAGGCTTTCCTTCCCAGCTCCCTTGTGGAGGCCTGAAGAGGGTTTAGCTCCTGTGCCATCCCTCTCTGTCTGACAATTTCCCTGTGTCATGGCACAGTCCTGTGTTTAGGGGACCCTCTGCAGCTCTGCCTGTGGGAGAACGGCCCCTTTGACCCTGTGGGACAGAGGCAGATTTGTAGGTCTCGGTCTTCAAGGACTTTAAACTCACCTCCACAGCTGGTTTACTGTAGAACCAGCTTTATTGGCAAAAAAAAAAATTGTCTCTGAAGTGCGGGGTGTGATTGATGGTTCACAGTTTCGGCTTCTTGCCCCACACTCCTCTCCCTCCCCTCACACCACAGCACTCTCTGTAGATGATTTTAAAACACTCCAGGAGCTGCATTTTTCCTCTACAATACATTTGAGAACTTCTTCAGTCACAGGAGAAGGCCCAGACCAAAACACTTGTATCACCCCTGCCTCACAAATTCTGCATTTAGCTTCCAGGTGGGAGAAGAGGAGCTTTGCTGATTCACATCCAAACAGAACGATAACATCCAAGGAACTTTTCACACTTCCCAAAAACCACTTTCCAGCTCCTCAGAAATGCCAAGCAATTGCCTAACAATGTAACGCCAGGAATGCCATATCAAATCTGTGCCCTTGCAGACTTAATAAAAGCTCTTTTAAATGGACAGCACTATTCATTCATAAAACCTACTGAAAATACAGAGAACTTAAAATCCACTGAACAGCATTTTCCACACTTGTTTATCCTGAATCACTTCTATTGTTGTTTTCCAAGAAGGTCACACACTACCATGACCTCAGAATTCAGTGTAAAACTGACATTTTAATATGGGCTGAATGGGATAAATTAACTATACATGAAACGTAATGGACTGAAAGTACTCCAAAGAGGACAATGCTTGAATTATTTAACAACTTATTAGTCAGTGTTTTAACATCTTAAGGCTGCTGTAGATAATGCCTTATCAACTAATGATGTATCTTTTTAGAAGACAGCATTTCCCTATTACCGTCTCTCTAAAAACAAATTACAACAGTACTTATTGGGCAACTGATTTGTAGATTATAAACTTAGGTTAGATCAGAGATGTAAAAACTACTTTAATGAGAGAAACTGAAACCTGAAATCAAGGGGGTTTTTAAATACTATCATAAAATTTAAAGTGATAGTAACAGATAACCAAGACATTTCAAGTTGATAGCATATTTTCACTTTTTTAGTGAAAGAACCTGTGTTTGGCAAGTTTGGTTGTGATGAGATTAGCGAATTTGCTGCTCTAATTTAAACAAGGTATTTCACCAAAAAGCAGCTGTAAGCAGGGTTCCCATGGAAATGTTTTGTTACACACGGAAGTTCAGAACCCTCACACTTCTTTTTAAAGGACATATTTACCATCACCGTGAAACATATAGCACATCCTCAATGTGTGCTTCACTGTCTCAGAATTCATCAAAAGTGGTGATATTGTTTTGTTTTGAAGTTTATACTACAGTTTTCAAAGCACAGACACCTGCAACTTCCTGAAAACAAGACTGTTATGATGCATCTCAAGTTAAAATAACATAATTAAAGCAACCAAAATATTTAAACGATTCCATCTGTCTTGCCTTAAAACAAACAAAAATTTCGGTTTCCTTACCCTAAATGTAAGTCACTTGATTTATCATAAAATGGTGAGTTCAACCCTTCAACCACACACATTGCATCAAAAACAATGTAATGGAATTAGGTGTTACAGGAGATCTCAATAACTATTTCAAGCTCCACTTTGTTTCTGAACTATTTTCTATAACTGCACATTTGTTCTTACTTCTATTACTCTGAAGTAGACAAGGGAAAGAGGGAGGAAACAGATCATCTCAGAAGAAAAACTTCCAGAGTTTCCTGGTGATTTTCAACTTCCTCCTCGAGTAGCTGATTCAAAAATTGGAAGAGCTGTTTTGCTATGTAAGAGCCCAAGTGTACAACCCTGAGCCAGAAATGGATTAGAAAAATAAATCCTTTTTTATAATACTAATATTTTACTTGCTTCTCTCTGGACTTTTTTTAATGTAAATTAGTGAAAAGTTTTCTCTTGATATCTAAAAGCTGGTGAGTTACATAAGGAGAACCTTTCCACATTTGTTGGAAAGTCACTTCCAAGTTAAACTAGTAAATTAAAAAGCTAGCTCAGCCTTTCTCATTCAGGAACTGCAGGGCATCACCTGAGTGGGGAGTGAAACATCAATCATTACTTACACTTATGAAGGAATGCCAAGCCTATAGCACAGAGGAATCTCTTCAGCCTTTCAATTTATTTATATTTTTGCAGTAAAATGGTCAAGCTTTCCTGAATTCACTCACAGAGAAGTAGCAGTAAGCTGAGTGTGAGAATGCCTGCAAAGGGAACTCATGCAGGTTAGCTTATTCTGAGGTCAGAATTAGCAGACTCTGAAATTTGGTAGAAATTACACGTACAACTCGGTAGAGGTGATTTGTACCTTGTAGCACACAAAAAAAAAAAAAAAAAAAAAAA